>CM060315.1:4112628-4169419 GCA_030674185.1 Monoplex corrugatus | reverse complement strand
GTGCATGCTGTGTGTTTTTATGTTGTCTGTGATGGATGTGTATGTTGTGTGTTTTTATGTTGTCTATGATGGATGTGTATGTTGTGTGTTTTTATGTTGTCTGTGATGTGTGTGTATGTTGTGTGTTTTTATGTTGTCTATGATGGGTGTGCATGCTGTGTGTTTTTATGTTGTCTGTGATGGGTGTGTTGGTTGTGTGTTTTTATGTTATCTATGATGGGTGTGTATGTTGTGTGTTTTTATGTTGTCTATGATGGGTGTGCATGCTGTGTGTTTTTATGTTGTCTATGATGGTGTGCATGCTGTGTGGTTTATGTTGTCTATGATGGGTGTGCATGCTGTGTGGTTTATGTTGTCTATGATGGGTGTGCATGATGTGTGGTTTTATGTTGTCTATGATGGGTGTGCATGTTGTATGTTTTATGTTGTCTGTGATGGGTGTGCATGCTGTGTGTTTTATGTTGTCTATGATGGGTGTGCATGCTGTGTGTTTTTATGTTGTCTGTGATGGGTGTGCATGCTGTGTGTTTTTTATGTCTATGATGGGTGTGTATGTGGGTGTTTTTATGTTGTCTATGATGGATGTGAATGTTGGGTTTCTTCTGTTGTCTGTGATGAGTGTGCATGCTGTGTGTTTTTATGTCTGTGATGGGTGTGCTTGCTGGGTGTTTTTATGTTGTCTATGATGGATGTGAATGTTGGGTGTTCTTCTGTTGTCTGCGATGAGTGTGCATGCTTTGTGTTTTTATGTTGTCTGTGATGGGTGTGCTTGCTGGGTGTTTTTATGTTGTCTGTGATTGGGTGTGCATGCTTTGTGTTTTTATGGTGCAATAAGCTGCTGTACACTTGCTTGATTTGCGGGATCTGTAACGTGCATGTTTATTGCTCTGTATGTGTTTTGCACATGAAAGGGTTTAGACCCCAACAGGTCTGAACCTGGGAGGTCAGAAAAATGTCCACCTTTTACCCATCAGGTGGGAGGTACCTGGCAGTAATGAACTCCAGACTTGTGATTGTTGTTGTTGTTGTGTTGTTGTTGCTGTTGTTTGCTTGTTAGATCATGGTTTGGTCTGATCAATGACTATCACTCAGACACCACTGGAGATCTGCAGGAAATGGAGAAAAAAATCTTTATGACCTGGAATAGTCCACAGAACTCCCCACATGTCAATATCTCCATGCTAAAGCACAACAATAACAGTTTCACTTTCCATTCCTCAAGATAACATCTCCAACCTATTAACAAATTCCACCTGAACAAGAAAAAGTAAGCACACTATTGATGCTTTCACGCACATAATATAAGATTACGCCCCTGACGTTGACCATTCCTCCAATTTATCACCAGCTTCTTCCCAGAGTTGAACATGCCATGGGCTCATTGGGAAGATTTGGACAATTTTCATCCACCTCATAGTTGCGTCATGTAGGGTGTTGCTCAGATCACTTTATCTCTCAAGCCTGGTTGATGCCAGCATGTATTAAGGTAGTAACCATAGAACACAGTCCTGTTTTGCAGTCATCAATGAAACTACATAGCATCACAAATATCATCCTCATCGCCATCATCGCCATAGCATTAGGCAAACTGTGCCAGTTTTTGAGGCTATTTAGGTAGGTGAAGAAAATGGGATTAAAAGTACATGCCAGAATTCCTGCCTTAGATATCTCTGAAAGCTCTCAGGTCTCAAGGAGCTGCTCTCTTAGCCATATTTCAGTTCTGTATAACAACTCTTGGTCAGAAATCTTTGCTTTTAGTCCAGCAATGTGGAACTGCCTACCAGTGTCTTGCAGTCAAAGATTTGTCTGCTTAGCTCTGATTTCACAGTTTTTTTCGTGGTCCTGGATGCTGCAAAAACATCCTGGCAACAAGCTGTTGTACAGTAGATGGAACAGCCAGATACCGCAAAGTGCAAATAAGGGCTGTACACTGTAGGGTGGGGGAAGCACAATGTGGCTCTTGACACAACCTTCAACTTATTTGTCGTATATACATGTGTGTGTGTGTGTGTGTGTGTGTGTGTGTGTGTGTGTGTGTGTGTGTGTGTGTGTATGTGTGTATGTGTGTATGTGTATGTGGTGTGATGTGTGTGTGTGTATGTGTGTGTGTGTGTGTCCATATGAAAGACACAATCTTGCACTTACTTGTCATTTGTAGATGTGTGTGTGTGTGTGTGTGTGTGTGTGTGTGTGTGTGTGTGTGTGTGAGTGTGTCCGTATGAAAGACACAATCTTACACTTACTTGTCATTTGTAGATGTGTGTGTGTGTGTGTGTGTGTGTGTGTGTGTGTGTGTGTGTGTGTCGTGTGTGTGTGTGTGTGTGTGTCCATATGAAAGATACAATCTTGCGCTTACTTGTCATATGTAGATGTGTGTGTGTGTGTGTGTGTGTGTGTGTGTGTGTGTGTTGTTGTGTGTGTGGTGTGTGTGTGTGTGTGTATGTGTCCATATGAAGACACAATCTTGCACTTACTTGTCATATGTAGATGTGTGTGTGTGTGTGTGTGTGTGTGTGTGTGTGTGTGTGTTTGTGTGTGTGTATGTGTCCATATGAAAGACACAATCTTGCACTTACTTGTCATATGTAGATGTGTGTGTGTGTGTGTGTGTGTGTGTCCATATGAAAGACACAATCTTGCACTTACTTGTCATATGTAGATGTGTGTGTGCGTGTGTGTGTATGTGTGTGTGTGTGTGTGTGTGTGTGTGTGTGTGTGTGTGTGTGTGTCCATATGAAAGACACAATCTTGCACTTACTTGTCATATGTAGATGTGTGTGTGTGTCTCTGTGTGTGTGTGTGTTGTGTGTGTGTCCATATGAAAGACACAATCTTGCACTTACTTGTCATATGTAGATGTGTGTGTGTGTGTGTGTGTGTGTGTGTGTGTGTGTGTGTGTGTGTGTGTGTGTGTGTGTGTGTGTGTGTGTGTCCATATGAAAGGGAAAGATTTGCCTTATTTGTTGCATGTGTTATTTTACTTTACAAATTGGACACAACAGTGAAACTCTCTTCTGCATTCGCTTTGGCTTGTTAGAGGTGTTCCGCTTTTTCACAGTTTTTGAATACTCACTTCCATTTTTGGATCGAGCAATGCAAAGCAGCTTTGATCCCTGCAACATTCTTCAAATCAGTTGCAATTTTCATTGCATCACCATTCAGCTGTAGCTTCACAAAGACGTAGAACTTTTTAGAGTGCTTGTTGAGAGACGCCATTCTGAAATGTATTGAAATATAACGTATCTTGACACCTTGTCATTTGTTATGTAACAGTCCAATAATGCCATCTCTTAAACAGATGGAGATTAAAGGTTTGGTCTTTCTATTGATGTGTTACTTTTTATGATGTCACTGTGGGACTGGGTACCAGGCGTTATGACTGGGTAAAAAGGTCTGGCCTCCTAAATGTGCAGCATACATGGCCCAGCGTGGTGTGGATGGATATGCCCTGTCTCCCATGAACCTATCCCTATGTATGGACAAATACAAGGAATGGACATCCCAACAGCACAACAGTAGCACAAGGTCCCACTGGACTTTTCTTACAGCTAGTCCTTGCTACTCTACACATAAGACACAATACATCAAAACGCATTATGACTCAGGGATAGTAGCATTAGGTCCCAATGGACCTGTCTTACAGCTAGTCCTTGCTGTTCTACACACACACACAGACCAAGAGACAGACAGACAGACAGAGAAAGAGAGAGAGAGGTGTGTATGTGTGTGTGTATGCGTGCGTGTGTGGAAGACAGACACAGAGAGAGGCAGAGAGAGAGAGAGAGTGAGAGAGAGAGACAGACAGAGAGACAGAGAGAGACAAAGACAGAGAGAGACAGAGAAAGTGTATGAAAGAGAAAAGAGAGTGAATGAAACACAAGACAGAGAGGGGGAGGGAGACCAAACGAACAGAGAGATAAGCAGAGAGAGTGGGGGGGCAGAGACAGAGAGAGAGTGAGAGAGAGAAAGGGGGGCAAAGAGACACAGAGAGAGAAAGAGAGAATGAGAGAAAGAGAGAGCGAGTGAGAGAGAGAGAGAGAGAGGGTGAGAGTGAGAGAGATGTAATGCGTGTGTGAGTTAATTCAACGACAAACATAAACTATCTCTAGCTGTCAAGTGAATTGATCATTGGTGTACGGGTGCTCAACTTGACGGAAACGTATTCCACTGTGTTTTCCCCCACTGTTTTTTTGGTTGTTGTTGTTGTTGTTGTTGTTGTGTGTGTGTGTGTCTCTCTCTGCGTCTGTCTGTGTGTCTGTGTGTGTGTTTGTGTCTGTGTGTCTGTATGTGTGTTTGTGTGTGTGAGTCTGTGTGTGTGTATGTGTGTGTTTGTGTGTGTGTTTGTGTGTGTGTTTGTGTGTGTCTGTGTGTGTGTGTGTGTGTGTGTGTTTGTGTGTGTGTGTGTTTGTGTGTGTGAGTCTCTGTGTGTTTAATGTGTTTGTGTGTGTGTGGAGTCTGTGTGAGTCTTAGTGAATCTGTGTGTGTTGTTTTTGTTTTTGTTGTTGTTGTTGTGTTGTGTTGTGTTGTGTTGTGTTGTTGTGTTGTGTTGTTTATGATTTTGTTTGTTTGTGAAAATTGATTCACCATCAAACAACAGAGTGATCTTACGGATTCTGGACCTGAGTGTGACTGAGTTTTACACGTGTGCAGCATGTTGTGTTTTTGTATTAAGAAAAGAAAACATGTAGACTTTTTCACTGTTTGTTGTTTATGTTTGTTTACTCCCAGCAGTGACTATGCAGTTTATGCATACATATCGCATTTGTACGTCTGTGTACACTTTTTGTCTTTCCGTTCATACCACACATGTCTCGTTTGACATCTTTTTGTATACAGTAAAATACAATCAAACAACAGAGAAATATGTCCGTCGACAACAGTTGCTATGCTGCACGAGTGTGCAGCAAGAGGGAATAGTTTTTGTTGACAGCTTGTGTTGGGTAAATGCTAAACGTTTGGCTTTTAAATGATATATTACTCGTTGTGATCAGTGCCCTGAGACGTGTATGAAGGCGTTTGATCATTTTGTTTCCTAGATTCATTTAGGTCATTTTCTGATCATTGTGTTTCGTAGTATCAGTTGGGGATGTGGAAGGCTCTTTCATTACAAATAACATACCCACCTTCTGGAAGTTCTGTGTTAGACATTTCCTGTCTTTGTCATTCTCTTTGTTTCTTCCTTCATCCTTTGCTTTCTGTCATCTCTTCCTATTATTTTCAGCCTTGCTGGCTCATTCACCTGTATGTGTTTTATGCAGTCTTACATACTTTCTCAGAGGATTGATCACTGGTTACAAGTATTAACTGCATGTTTGACTCTAGAGACATGTGCTGTGCAATAATAATTTTAGGTAATTTAGGCCATGTTTTATGTACGCTTTAGGGTCCTCAGTTATATTCACATTTATATTCAGGTTTCTTTCTTTTAAATACCCTGGTAATAAATTTGGATGGACCGGTCAACACCAGAGCATATCCTTAAATTTTGTGAGTGCATGCTTTGATATATTTACTCAGTTTTCTTTTCCTTGTTTTTTCTAACCAGTTGGTGTGTGCATTGTGAAATGGTTATAGCCATGTTAAAGTCGGCTGGGCTGTAAACATCAAGAATGAGAATAGGTATCAGTTATTTCAGTCTCTGTTCATTTTGTTTCCTGGTATCATTTAGCTCAGTCTCTGATCATTTTGTTTCCTAGAATCATTTAGCACAGTCTCTAATCATTTTGTTTCCTAGCATCATTTAGCTCAATCTCTAATCATCTTGTTTCCTAATATCATTCAGCTCAGTCTCTAATCATTTTGTTTCCTAGTATCATTCAGCTCAGTCTCTGATCATTTTGTTTCCTAATATCATTCAGCTCAGTCTCAGCGTTGAGCTTTAGTGTTTACCTGCTTGATAATTTGGTCAGAATTTTTCCAATGGATGGCCCAGTTGAAAAATTCCCTAAATGGTCATTGGATCTTTTTATTAATAATAATAATAATTACAATATTTATATAGCACAAAATCTTGATAGAAATCAAATCTAAGCGCTGAACATACACATACGCACGCGCGCACACACACGCACACACACACTCACACATGGCTATAAATGGGGAAAAAGAATAAAAGCAATGGAAAATTATAGAGAGCATATTATATACAAATATATATTACAATGTGATTCCACTCCGAGTGGAGACAGGCTACAGAGGGGGATGAGTGAGGTCAGGATTTCATGCAGAGGAGAAAAGGTGAGTTTTGAGAGCGGACTTGAAGGAGACAAAAGTAGGTTGCTGACGGACTGAGAGAGGAAATTTGTTCCAGGAGAGTGGACCAGAATCAGAGAAGGCTCGTGGACCATAGGTATTGAGCTTAGTGCGCGGAAAGCGAAAAGTCAGAGGATCGGAGGCAGAGCGGAGGGTACGTGAGGGAAGATAGATCTCAAGTAGGCTTGACAGGTAATCGGGGGCTGCGTTATTGAGGCTTTTGTAGCACATGGTGTCTAGTTTGTACTGTATGCGCTTTGATACAGGGAGCCAGTGAAGTTGTGCCAGGAGAGGAGAAATGTGGTCAGCTTTTTTCTTTTTGAGTACAAGGCGTGCAGCATTGTTTTGAATGCGCTGTAGGATGTGAGTGGTGGAGGCAGGAAGACCAGGCAGGAGTGAATTGCAATAGTCAATGCGAGACATTGTGAAGGAGAGAACGAGTTTTGCAGTTGTTTCAACAGAGAGATACTTCCTGATCAGACTTATACGGTGGAGGTGATAGTAGCAAGATCTGGCAGTTTGAGAAACAAAGTTGTTCATGGAGAGGGTAGAGTCAAGGCAGAACCAAGGTTTTTAGCTGAGTCAGAAAGTGGGACTGATGTGTTCCATAATGAGAGAGAAAGAGGAGGCAGCTGAGAAAGTTTCTGATGGGTGCCAATGAGATGAGGATAGCTTCCGTCTTGTCGTCATTAAGCTGGAGTTTATTGTATGTCATCCAGTTCTTAATGTCCGAGTAACTGTCAGTGGTGCAAGTCAAGAGGCGCTGTACATTGTCAGGTGAGTCACTGTCTTGAAGTTGGGTGTCATCAGCATAGAGGTGGTGTTTTATAGAGTATTAGCTAATAGTTCGCTAGTGTCAAAATCTTGGAGACAGACAGTGCAGACTGCTTCAGCTTTCTGCCAGCTTTAAGCACATTGCTTTTTGTGAAAAGAACCTTACACAGATTGAGCGAATCTGGGACCATAAGGTTTACCTGAGTAGTGCGTGGTTTATGTGTTCTTTTTCTCAACAGGTACTAATCATAACAACATAAAAACAGCATGCACACCCATCAAAGACAACATAAAAACACACAGCATGCACACCCATCATAGACAATATAAAAACACAACATGCACACCCATCATAGATAACATAAAAACACACAGCAAGCACACCCATCATAGACAACATAAAAACACAACATGCACACCCATCATAGACAACATAAAAACACAACATGCACACCCATCATAGACAACATAAAATCACACAGCATGCACACCCATCATAGACAACATAAAAACACACAGCATGCACATCCATCATAGACATAAAAACACACAGCATGCACACCCATCATAGACAACATAAAAACACACAGCATGCACACCCATCATAGACAACAAAAACACAGCATGCACATCCATCATAGACATAAAAACACACAGCATGCACACTCATCATAGACAACATAAAAACACACAGCATGCACACCCATCATAGACAACATAAAAACACACAGTATGCACACCCATCATAGGCAACATAAAAACACAGCATGCACACCCATCATAGACATAAAAACACACAGCATGCACACCCATCATAGACAACATAAAAACACAGCATGCACACCCATCATAGACAACATAAAAACACCCAACAAGCACACCCATCATAGACAACATAAAAACACCCAACAAGCACACCCATCACAGACAACAATAAAAACACCCAACAAGCACACTCATCATAGACAACATAAAAACACCCAACAAGCACACCCATCATAGACAACATAAAAACATACAGCAAACACACCCATCATAGACAACATAAAAACACACAGCATACACACCCATCATAGACAACATAAAAACACACAACATGCACACCCATCATAGACAACATAAAAACACACAACATGCACACCCATCATAGACACCATAAAAACACAGCAAACACACCCATCATAGACAACATAAAAACACACAACATACACATCCATCACAGACAACATAAAAACACACAACATACACACCCATCATAGACAACATAAAAACACACAACATACACACCCATCATAGACAACATAAAAACACACAACATACACACTCATCATAGACAACATAAAAACACACAACATACACACCCATCATAGACAACATAAAAACACAACATTCACACCCATCATAGACAACATAAAAACACAACATGCACACCCATCATAGACAACATAAAAACACAACATGCACACCCATCATAGACAACATAAAAACACACAGCATACACACCCATCATAGACATAAAAACACACAGCATGCACACCCATCATAGACAACAAAAACACAGCATGCACACCCATCATAGACAACATAAAAACACATAGCATGCACACCCATCATAGACATAAAAACACACAGCATGCACACCCATCATAGACAACATAAAAACACAGCATGCACACTCATCATAGACATAAAAACACACAGCATGCACACTCATCATAGACAACATAAAAACACAGCATGCACACCCATCATAGATATAAAAACACACAGCATGCACACCCATCATAGACAACATAAAAACACAGCATGCACACTCATCATAGACAACATAAAAACACCCAACAAGCACACCCATCATAGACAACATAAAAACACCCAACAAGCACACCCATCATAGACAACATAAAAACACACAGCAAGCACACCCATCATAGACAACATAAAAACACACAGCAAACACACCCACCATAGACAACATAAAAACACACAGCAAACACACCCACCATAGACAACATAAAAACACAGCATGCACACCCATCATAGACATAAAAACACACAGCATGCACACCCATCATAGACACCATAAAAACACACAGCATGCACCCCATCATAGACATAAAAACACACAGCATGCACATCCATCATAGACAACATAAAAACACACAGCAAGCACTCCAATCACAGACAACATAAAAACACACAGCATGAATGGCCACAAAAGACAGCATGAAAGCACTCAACATACATGCCTATTGCGGGCATGTTTGTGTGTGTGTGTGTGTGTTTGCGTGCGTGTGTGCGTGTGTACGTGTGCGTGTGCGTGCTTGTCCATATGCGGTTGTGTGTGTGTGTGTGTGTGTGTGTGTGTGTGTTGTGTGTGTGTGTGTGTGTGTGTGTGTGTGTGTGTGTTTCATTTTGAAGGACATCCTGTGCATTCCCAGTCCTCTGCTTCATCCAGCAGACCCCACTTCCATGATGCAGATGTCACAGCTTTTCCAGGTCATACAGTTTGCTGCCTCCTGCTGTGTAGAAGGTTCCGGAGCTTGTGGACGTGTGGTTTTTGCCTGCAGTACTGATCGATTGTAGAATGTCTTCATCTTGTATGGCTCCACATAGCAGGATGACTGTGTGGCAGTACCCAGGATAACGCTTGCAAACATATGATACAAATATAAACATACTGGTATGTTGGATTGAAAGAGGTACACCTGTTGAACAAAACGTTCTTTTGTACAAATATGATACTGTTGACACACAACCACTTGAAAATGAAATGTTCCTTTGTACAAATATAACATATAAGACACACATCAAATCTGTTAGCAATTCGTCATCATCAGGTGCCTTGCCGCATGGCGTTGGCGATCATGGACTTCCATCTGTCTCTATCTCATGTTCTCTTGTTGCCTCAAGCATCTCTTCCACCCTCCTTGTCCCCAGCCACTCTGCAAGTCCGTCTAATATCTTCTCCCTGGGTCTACCTGGTGCTCTCTTCCTCTCCAGCTTTCCCGTTGTAACCAGGTGCTCCAGTTCCCCTTTCTACATAAAATGGCCTATAAATGTTGCCTGCCTTTTCCTAATCTTCCTAATAAATGACCTTCTTGTGTTTGCCTCCATCAAGTTTGCCTCGTTTGTTTTCTCTGCAACATTCTTCTTAGAAACCACATCTCAGCTGCCTCAATCTTGTTCTGGCATTGTTTGTTGACTGTCCACGCCTCACAACCGTATAAGAGTATTGGTTCTATATAACATTCAAGAACTCTCTTACTGATGTTAATTGATAGGCATTTGTTGGTAAGAATGCTTTTCATCTTCTTGAATGCTGTTTTGGCCTGGCCGATTCTGCTGGCTATTTCTGATGTGCATCTGCCGCCTAGTGAAATGATTGTTCCCATGTATTTAAACTTATCAACCTGTCTCAAAGTTGTGCCGTGTGCTGTTATTTTGCATAAGGGGATTTCAGGTTTTTTACTTATCACCATGACTTCAGTCTTCCTGCTGTTTAGTTCCAACCCCTTACCTTTGTTTTCTATTTCTAGTATATTCACAAGGTTTTGTAGATCCCTTTCATTTTCTGCAATTAGCACGGCGCCATCTGCGTATCGAATGTTGTTTATCAGTTTTATCCAACCTTTAATCCAGGGTCTTCCTCTAGGTTTCTCATGATGTTTTCGCTGTAAAATGAAAACAGATCTGGTGACAAAACACAACCCTGTCTGACTCCTCTTTTGATGTTTTGGAAAGAGCTTATATCGTTTTCTATTCTCATTGCAGCTGTTTGTTCCCAATACATAATTTTGATTATTCGTAGATCTTTTCCATCAATATTGAGTCTTTTTAGTTGGTTGATCAATTCTTCATGTCTTACCCGATCGAAAGCCTTGGTATAATCAACAAAGCATAAATTTAAATCATTATTCATCACGACTGACCTCTGTATGATAGTTCTTAGGATGTATAAGGCATTATTAGTTCCTTTCCCTTCCACAAATCCACAATGTTCATATGCCATTTCTCTTTTGATTCTATTCCTTGTCCCCATCATGATTATTCTTAACAGGATTTTTGTTACATGATTCATCAAACTGATTGTGCGATGGAGTTCGCATTCTATAACCCCTGACTTCTTAGGAAGTGCAATGAAAATTGATTTTGACATATCTTTGGGGACTTTTCCAGTGTTGTAAATTTCATTTAGGAGGACTGTTATTTTTCAATACCGAATTCCTCCAGGGCTTCAATCATCTCTGCAGTAATGTTGTCTGGTCCTGGGTTTTTTCCTGTTTTCATCCTTTTCAGTGCTGCTCTAACTTCATCCTTCATTATGGGTGGCCCTTCAAAGTTCTTTCTTATTATGTGTTCTTCGTTTCCGTCATCTTCAAAAAGGTCTTTAACGTACTCTCCCCATCTGTCTAATATTTCGTCTTTTTCTATGATAAGCGTACCATACTTCAATTTTAAGCAACCAGTTGATGTGCATATATTTGTCTTGTGGACAGTTTCTTCAATTCGTATGTACATACCCCGAGGATTCGTTTTGTGTTGGTCTTCTATTTCTTTGTATTTTGTGTTCAGACAAGCTTCCTTAGCTTCATTGCACCTAGTCCTGATTTCTTTGTTTATCTTCCTATATATCTCCTCGTTTCTCTTTGCCTTCCTCCGTTCCTCCATCAAGCCTAAGATTTCTTTTGTCATCCAGTTCTTTTTTGCTTTTCTATTTACTTCAGGGATTTCTTCACAAGCTTCATTTATCGAATTTCTCAACTTTGTCCATTGTTCCTCACTGTCACTAACGTCTTCCAGAGCACTGAATTTTTTTGAACATGTATATTAATTTCTTTACGGATCACTTCATCTGTCTTTAAGAGTCCAAGATTTAGTTTGATGTTGCTTTTGGTCTGTTTCCTTTTCTTTAATTTCAGCCTAAACCTTCCCACTACAGGATTGTGGTCACTGTTGCATTCTGCGCCTGGTAGTGTTTTTGCTGACAGTAAAGAATTTCGAAATCTTTTGGTAATCAGGATGTAGTCAATCTGATTTTTTAATATTATCTATCTCCTAGACTCATTCAAGTCCATTTTCTTCTGTTAGGCTGCTCAAACCAGGCCTTTCCTACCATGAACTCATTCATCTGTGCCCATTCCACAAGTTTCCCTCCCCTTTCATTTGTGTACCAAGGCCATGAGGTCCAAGTACACCTCCTTCTCTCTATCCTGTCCCACTTTAGCATTAAAATCTCCCATTATTACTGTAACTTCTTGTGGTTTACATTGGGCCTTGGCATCTCTAATACTTGGTAGAAGTTGTCGATGTCTTCCTGAGTACTTGCGGATGCTGATGCATACACCTGAATGATGTTGATATCAAATGGCCTGTCTCCAACAAAACTCTGTTGGACACAGCCCAGTATCCTTTGACTGCTTTTGACTTGTCCCTGTCCATTACGATGCCCACTCCTCTTTCATGTGAGTTTCCACTAGAGTATATTACTGTATACTCTCCTGATGTTATTATCACAGGGTGCCCCTCAGACCGCATTGTTAGACAGGTAAGTAAGGTTGCGTAATGAAGATCACGCCATCCATGATTGGACTGGTTACTCAACATTTTCCACCGACCTAGTCCCCCTCAGACCGTATCGTTACGCGGGTTTATGTAATGAAGATCACACCATCCATGATT
This sequence comes from Monoplex corrugatus, assembly GCA_030674185.1. Classification (NCBI taxonomy): domain Eukaryota; kingdom Metazoa; phylum Mollusca; class Gastropoda; order Littorinimorpha; family Ranellidae; genus Monoplex; species Monoplex corrugatus. The sequence goes on along the minus strand of CM060315.1, from coordinate 4,156,711 downwards.
TAACTGGTTACTCGGCGTTTTCCACCGACCTCCAAAGGAGGGGGGGAAGAATATTCAAGCCCTGTCTTACCCGGGTACGTAAGGTTTGCGTAATGAAGAGCACGCCATCCATGAATTAACTGGGTACTAACATTTTCCACCGAGCAGGATCTAACGCTCACATTGTTCTTATCCAACTATAGAGGGTAGGTTATCTAGTACACAAAAGGTTTCAGCAAATACCAACGCCCAAGCGAAAAGTCCAGGGCCGCCAGGTGCCAAAGATTGCTTGGTTATTCAAATTTCGATGTCCAATAAAGAAAGACAGAGTGGGAAGGTTTTGTGACAGAAACAACAGAAACGCACTGTATAAAAGCCAGAAAGTCAATCACTATAGAAGGCACCCATTCGATTGCCACCCAGGGTGGATCAGAAATTGACCCATTCGATTGCCAACCAGCGAGAGACCTTCCAACCTATCTTAGAGGTATGTAATCCCAAGTCTCAACTTTAGTTAGGGTAGGGATAGAAGTAGGTAGTATGTTTGATTTTCCACAAAGCAAAGAATAGAGTAGGACATAAGAAAGTCTTCAGCATTCTAGTGATATGCAAATTCTGATGATTAGTAGTGCATCTTAGGATTTTAGGAATATTAGGACCCAGACAGTAGGAATGGTGAAACACGTTTATACTGAAGTTGACTGCTTAAATAAATACGTCGTAGTTATTAATCTATGTGTGGACTGCTTATGAGAATCATGTCTAGTGTGGTTAGTGCATTTCTTCTCGTCACTCTCCTTCCTTGTTGTGTGTGTGACTTCTAAGTAGAGAAACAATTCTTCATAAACATCCCCAATCCATCTACCCCGCATCTCCACCCAACCCAAAAATCCTTCTTGCGATATTATCATGCCTGCCCCCTTCCATCTCACTTCCCCTAATCCTAAAATACTAATGTTAAGCCTTTCCATCTCCATTTTGATATTGTCTAATTTACCTTTTTGTAACAATGTTCTGATTTCCATTTGCAATTTTGGTATTTTTGAGGTTGGTCCAGTAGCTTGCTGAGGGTCTTGTGTCACCTGTGCCGCATGACGGTCCCTACCGGACGAAGGTGCTCCTGGAGCACCTATTTACGTCGTTATCTTCATTTTTCTTTTGTCTGTCCATGAATATCCTGGGGAGAATACGATGGTGATTTCCCCTTGCCTTCCATCGCTTTGTTTGTGGTCTCTCCGCTAGCCTTTGTCGTTCCCACGACAACCTAAAGGCAGTAGGGTGATTTTTTTCGGGTTAACTCCCTTGGCATTATTCTCTCCTGAAATGTCCGCAAGGCAGTGGAGCTATTTACCCATAGCTTGAGGATCTGGTGGGCACCAGGACATATCCACACGCTGGTGGGCCTGCGTGCTGCACGTCTGAGGGCCAGACCTCCTCCGAGTCCCTCGAGATTTAGCCTGAGTCCGTGTGGTGCTCAATTACCGCATGTCGCCACGAGGAGGCATAATGTAGGGCTTGCTGTTGGAGAGGCTATGTACTGACAGGAAGAGACTTACGCATTCTGTTCTTCTTTTCGCAGAGTTGCAAGCAGCAGTGCTAGCCATCGGTGCAGGCTGAAAGTGAGAGGTGACAAGCACGCAGTCACTAGCCAACACACTAGACGCATCACATCTGCCTTAGTCAGCAATTATCTGGCAGAATTCTTGAGCTTGCACAAAATGCTATGCACTGGCAAGACCTTGAGATGAGGAAGGTGGAACGGACTGATGTTTACTTATGAACCACTAAGCAAACACCATCAGAATGATGAAAACATTAATCTTGACAATGAACAGGCCAGTTATTAGTTGTTGCCAGCTGGAATTGAACACAAAATATCAGATGTGGAGTCCACAGCTCTATCAAAAGAACCAAGCAACCAAGCAAGCAACCAAGCAACCAATCAGGCAAGCAAGCAATCGAGCAACCAAGCAAGCAAGCAACCAATCAATCACCCACCAACCCACCAACCCGTCCACCCACCCACCCACCCAACCTACCAAACAGCCAACCAACCAACCAACCAACCAACCAGCCAACCAACCAACCAACCTACCAAACACAACCAACCAACCAACCTACCAACCAACCAACTAACCAATGAACAAACCAAGAACCAACAACCAACCAACCAGCCAACCAACCAACCAACCAGCCAACCAACCAACCAACCTACCAACCAACCAACCAGCCAACCTACCAACCAACCAACTAACCAATGAACAAACCAACATCCAACAACCAACCAACCAACCAGCCAACCTACCAACCAACCAACCAACCAACCAGCCAACAACCAAACAACCAACCAACCAACCACCAACCACCAACCATCCAGCCAACCAACCAACCAACCAACCAACCAACCAACCAACCAACAACCAGCCAACCAACCAACCAACCAGCCAACCAACCAACCAACCAATCAGCCAGCCAACAACCAACCAACCAACATCACACCAACCAACCATCCAACCAACCAACCAACCAACCAACCAACCCACATAAACTGTGGCCCACCCTATGGTCAACACCATGATCCTTGTTTTATCAACATGGCTCTCAAAGCAACTGAAGTAACCTGCACACGCACACACACACACCACACATACACACACACACACACACACACCACACACACACACACACACACATACACACACACAACACACACCATACACACAACACACACACACACACAAACATACATACACACATACACAACACGTACACACACAATCACACATCAACATACACACACACACACACATGCATGCATACACAAACACACATACGCACAACATGCATACACAATCATCATCATCATCATCATCATCATCATCATCATCGTCGTCGTCGTCGTCGTTGTCGTCGTCGTCATCATCATCAGCAGTAGCAGCAGCAGCCTTTTTATCATTACCGTTACATTTACATCTAGAGGACAACTCTCAAAAGAAAATTAATTGTCATCTGCAAAACATCCACAGACCTGTACAGTTTCTCCCCGAGGGCTGTCAGCTTTGACCACATCTCCTGTCTCAGCAGCCAGAGAGTCCTGCAAATCTATAGGACGTGGTTTGTGTCATGCTCTGTCTGTCCATAAACACACACAGGGAAGGCCATAACTATCATTGTTGTGAAAAGATATTTGCTCAACTTCTTGTTGGACGCAAGAAAACGACCTGTTCTGATGTTGACAGCTAATGGTGACTGTCGTGTGTTTGAGGCATTGTACACAGAGACTTGATGCCAGTATTCATCTCTGTGAGGGAGACTTCATTCTCTTGTTGTTTATCTTCAACTCCTAGCGTTACCACGTTATTCGCCTGTTCGTTTTGTAAGATAAATATCATGTGGTTTATCCTTAGCCCTTTCACTCCCTCACCCTGTCTGTCAGCTTCCAGCAAACAGACAACAGATGGACAGTTGATGGTAGGAAATGGTAAACCTGCCATTGGTGTACTCTTCGCTTATTCAGTCACACTGTCGTGAGTTCGCTCACGGCGGTGCGCACTGAAGCCAGTTCTCAACCCAGAAGTTGCGCTGAAGAAGTCGGCCAGATCGCCGATGAAAGCTACGCAGTAAGTAGCTTTTTTCACTGAGAGACAGGTTCAGCCAGGTAGCCATCATGTCTACCCCTCAGTCGTTAAAACTTCCTCAACGTCTCATACGCGATTTCGACGGGAAAGTCATCAAAATGTTTAGAGAACTGGAAGAGGAACATCGATTGCTAGCCAGGTTCAGGAACCATCTTCATTTCACGCTGCATTGCAAACATCAAAATGTGTGCCCTACAAGTCTTAAGATCAAAACTAGTATGAAAGGCCAGGCAGCTAACAACACAATCCATCGTACTCAACGTGCGCTCATGAACGAACGGATTAAACAAATCAACAGTCGTTTGGTTATCATCAACAACAGGATCGCCATTTTGAAGGATGAACTCAGTGCTTGTGTACCGGATACTATCATGGTGGAGATGGTTGCCTGGTCCGACTGCACTGTCAGGAGTGAATGGGACAGAGTGCGCATGCGCCACAGGAAAAAGTTTGCTAAGTTGCAGGCTAAACCAAAACATGACGATTGCGTGCCCATTACTCCCGTCAGTGATCAAGAAACGCAAGAAATCAAAAACAGGTGGGTGGTGAATCTGTCGGATCAAAGTTTGACTGAAGCAGAATTGTCAGTGTTGAGAAAGGGGCTCAATTTCGGGGTCACTCCAGACAAACTTCCCATCACGGAGTACATTACCAGCATTGAAACTGCGTGTCGATGGATTGGTCCTCAAACAGAAGAGGCCACACACTTACGATCAGAGTGTGTGAATATCCTCAAACAGAGCAAACACCCCGAATCCAACATTTCCAGGGTTGAAAAACTTGCATTACAGGTATTGAGGAAGAAGGATTCCATCATGATTCTCCCAGCCGACAAAGGCCGTGCCACAGTCATCTTACCCAAGGGGCAGTACTATGAGAAGGCTTACAATCTGCTAGATGACAAAAAGACCTACCAACAGCTGAGCAAAGATCCCACCAGCAAGTATACTGCCCATCTGACCAAACTACTGCAAGGCCTACAGAAGTCAGGAGAACTCTCCTAAGAACAGTACCGCAGATTGTACCCCTCAGCTACTGATGTGCCTAAGTTCTACGGACTGCCTAAAGTGCACAAGAAAGATGTACCCCTCCATCCCATTGTCACCTCTAGAGGATCCCTGATGTATGAGACGACTTGCTTCAGTAGGGAAGACAGAACATTCCATTGCAAACAGTGCAGACCTGGTGAAGAAGCTGTCGAAGTTTGTACCACAACCTGATGTCATTCTGGTGTCCTATGATGTCACAGCCCTGTTCACCAGTGTTCTTGTGAAGGACAGCAATGACATCATCAGAGGGAGGTTACAGGTCGACAACAGCTTTCGGCTGCGCACCAACCTGCCAGTGGAACACATCTGTGAACTGCTATCCTGCTGCCTCAACACCACCTACTTCACCTTTGAAGGACACTTCTACCAACAGACCGAGGGTGCAGCCATGGGGTCCCCCATGAGTCCCATTGTCACAACCTCTTTATGCAAAATTTCGAGGAGAAAGCTTTGGCGTCGTTCCACACTCCTCCATGCTACTGGGGCCGCTACATGGACGACACTATGACTGTACTGAAAAGATCGGTGGCAGAAGACTTCACGAATCATCTCAATAACCAACACCCTGCCATCAAGCTCACCTATGAGGTAGAAGGAAACAGCAGCATCGCGATGTTGGATACCTGCATCACCCAGATGGAGACAGGCCTCGCCTTCTCCGTCTATAGAAAGCCGACCCACACAGACCAGTACTTACGATTCGACAGTCACCAGCCACTGGAACACAAGCTAGGAGTAATCCGCACCGTACCCTCACCCACCGAGCGAAGACTATCTGCTCTATCGACACCGCTAGAGAAGAAGAGGTGCAGTACATCAAGAAAGTACTCAGTGTGTTGGGATATCAGAAGTGGGCCTGGGGAGCAAGAAAACCATACCCCACCCTTCCACTGAATGGCCAACCCCTTCGAGAGGGCACGTCTCCATGCCATACATCAGTGGCATCACTGAGGCTCTCAGCAGGAAGATCAGGAAGATGGGAGTCAGTGTCCACGCCAAGCCCATCAACACCATCAGAAGCCAGTTAGTCCACCCCAAAGACAAAACAGACAAATTGGACACATCAGGGGTGATATACAAGATACGCTGCCTGGACTGTGACCATAGTTATATTGGCGAAACTGAGCGCAACTTGCACAAAAAGATTAAAAGAACACAAACGTGAGTCCTCTCCAGTGGGAGAACATCTGACCCACACCCAACACCACTTTGAAAAGGACAGTGTGCAAGTTCTCGACAAAGAAGCAAGATGGTTTCAGAGGGGAGTAAAGGAGGCAGTTTACATCGCTGCAAGGAACCCCACCCTCAACTGTGACCGGGGCTGACACAACCTGCCATCGGTGTACTCCTCACTTATTCAGTCGCACTGTCGTGAGTTCGCTCACGGCGGTGCGCACTGAAGCCATTTCTCAACCCAGCAATTGCGCTGAAGAAGTTGGCCGGATTGCCGATGAAAGCTACGCAGTAAGTAGCTTTTTCACTGAGAGACAGGTTCAGCCAGGTAGCCATTAGGTAAATTGATCGTTTATTACTCATGGTGAATTCAACAGAAAATACAACAACGTTATTTTATGTTCATTTTTCTTCAAACATTGAAATATTTCATTACTCAAGAGGAGTAGCGTAAGTCCCTGTGGACCTGTGTTACAGCTAGTCTTGCTACTCCGCACATAAACCACAAAGCAATAAAACGCATTATTACTCAAGGATAGTGGCATAAGGTCCCATTGGACCAGCCTTATAGATCGTCCTTGTTGCTCTTCACATATAACACAAAACGTCAAAACCCATCATTATTCAAGTATTGAAGCATAAAGTTCCATAATACAGACATTCCAGAAGATGGGGAAACTATGTATACTGATTGAGTCCCTGGCGTCCCCTTAAATGTAAAGCATGAAGGACAAATGTGCACACAAGACAAAGAAATGTATGTCAACCCTTGACACTAATACCAAATAAGGACTAGAATAGCAACGATGGCCGAAGTGGCAATAACGTATACCTTCCTCAGTGTAAAGGATGTGGAGGGGCAGATTATTAAATTCAAACAGACTGTGTTATTAAAAAAGTTATACGCAGATAAAAACTGTTTATACATACATGGTGACGTCAGTGTTTCATCCCTGAAACGATTAAGTACAAAGCAGACCAGCAAATTATACTGAAGTACAGACGGACTTGGACAGACTGAAACAGGTAAATGCCGCAGAGTATTAGGAACCACAGCTTAGGATAATGAAACGAATTCATAAACTTATATGTGACCTTGAATGCTTGCGTGTGTGTGTACATGTGCGTGCATGTGTGTGTGTGTGTGTATGTGTGTGTGTGTGTTTGTGGGGTGTGTGTGTGTGTGTGTGTGTGTGTGTGTGTGTGTGTGTGTGTGTGTGTGTGCAGTGTGTATGTGTGTGTGTGGTTGTGTGCATGCTTGTGTGTGTGTTTTGTGATGTGTTTGTTTGTGTGCGCATGGTGTGTGTGTGTGTGTGTGTGTGTGTGTGTGTGTGTGTGTGTGCGTGTGTCTGTGTGTATTTGTACATGTGTGCTTGTATGTATGTTTGCATGTGTATTAGTTTGTGCAAGTGTGCTTGGGTATATGTATTTATGTGTGTGTGAAAGTGGGTGTGTATGTGTGTCTGTGTGTTTGTGTGTTTGTGTGTGTGTGTGTGTCTGTATGTGTGTGTGTGTCTGTGTGTGCGGGCGCGCCCGCATGCGTGCGTGTGATGTGTTTGATTATTTATATTTGTTTCACTCACACACACAAACACACAGACACAGACACAGACACACACAGAAGCACACATAGAGACACACAGACACACACGCACACACAAACACAGACACAAACACAAACACAAACACAAACACAAACACAAGCACACACACACACACACACACACACACACACACACACACACACACACACACACACACACACACACACACACACACTCACTAAAACACTATTTTATCGAATGAAAACGCTGTGAAAACCACACATGGCACCCTGAAATACAGTATTATGTATAGTAACAGCCCTAGTCTGTTTCCTTACTTGTCGCTGTGAAAACCACACAGGGCACCCTGAAATACAGTATTATGTATAGTAACAGCCCTAGTATGTTTCCTTACCTGTCGCTGTGAAAACCACACAGGGCACCCTGAAATATAGTATTATGTATAGTAATAGCACTAGTCTGTTTCCTTACTTGTCGCTTTGAAAAACACACAGGGCACCCTGAAATACAGTATTATGTATAGTAACAGCCCTAGTCTGTTTCCTTACTTGTCGCTGTGAAAACCACACAGGGCACCCTGAAATACAGTATTATGTATAGTAACAGCCCTAGTCTGTTTCCTTACTTGTCGCTGAGAAAACCACACAGGGCACCCTGAAATACAGTATTATGTATAGTAACAGCCCATGTCTGTTTCCTTACCTGTCATTACGTCTGCTATTTTAGGTTTTAGTTTTAGTTTTGATACAGGTGAAGTGGACTGTATTATCTTTTGTGACAATATCAAGTATGTTGTAAAATAAAACAAAAACAAAAGACAGGAAAAGTAAGCATTAATCATTGTTTTTTGAAGTGGTGTTACAGAACTGATACTCAGGAAGACGCAGTAATCATTATCAACTTATGGTAGCGTGTTGTAGAGATGGTGTAGAAATGTTGTCAAGTTGTTTCTAAAATCGAAAGATTGTGTCGTATTTTATGTGACACATCCTTTAACGACGGAAAAAACAACATGCAAACAAAAATATATATTATTCAAATTGTTGGACATTCTAGCAACACCAGAGAACTACAGCCTGCGTTTTTACCTGTGTTAGTGTATGTATGTGTGTGTATAGCGCACTGCATGGTGTGCAGCGTGCAGCTCGCTTAATTTCTGGAAGTATGACAATGATCATCAACGTGTTAAACTAAGGGAATTGTTTTTTAGTAAATAGTTTAAATTAGAAGCCACCAGTCTTCAAAAGAAGAACCACAATAGTAAAGCCATTCTGACCAATCGGACAGAAAACCTGCACAGACAGAAATATATATTCATGATTAAACACACCACACCCACGTCACTATTAAAACCAAGTATTCAAAGGAAATTAATCTGAAAAGGAAATTGAAGGTTGCTTCAAGATACATACTGACAATGGACAAGGAAATTTTGGAACATTCAGGAAGACATATTTCCATTCTCAGTGCGACACACCACTTGAAATCCAAGGTCTGGAGCAGCCTGCAACGCCACAGAAGATGTTTGGTAACAAGCTACCCACACTGGATAAAGTAAAGCAAATAACTGAGAAAACCAGAGCTTAATCACCAGCTAGGGAAGCTTAGATCTACAAGATCGAAACATGTGTCAGTCACACCAGCAACTAGATGAACTATGGCTTTCAAGTCAATGTCCTGGTCATAGAGGTTGGAGCAAGGGGCATCACATATATACCACGCTAAACATCTCTAGATTTCTGAGAAAGGAGAGAACCAGTGCCCTAACGGTAAGAGCATAGGCAGCAGAAAGGAGAGAACCAGTGCCCTAACGGTAATAGCATAGGCAGCAGAAAGGAGAGAACCAGTGCCCTAACGGTAATAGCATAGGCAGCTGAAAGGAGAGAACCAGTGCCCTAACGGTAATAACATAGGCAGCAGAAAGGAGAGAACCAGTGCCCTAACGATAATAGCATAGGCAGCAGAAAGGAGAGAACCAGTGCCCTAACGGTAATAGCATAGGCAGCAGAAAGGAGAAAACCAGTGCCCTAACGGTAATAACATAGGCAGCAGAAAGGAGAGAACCAGTGCCCTAACGATAATAGCATAGGCAGCTGAAAGGAGAGAACCAGTGCCCTAACGGTAATAACATAGGCAGCAGAAAGGAGAGAACCAGTGCCCTAACGGTAATAACATAGGCAGCAGAAAGGAGAAAACCAGTGCCCTAACGGTAATAACATAGGCAGCAAAAAGGAGAGAACCAGTGCCCTAACGGTAATAGCATAGGCAGCTGAAAGGAGAGAACCAGTGCCCTAACGGTAATAACATAGGCAGCAGAAAGGAGAGAACCAGTGCCCTAACGGTAATAGCATAGGCAGCAGAAAGGAGAAAACCAGTGCCCTAACGGTAATAACATAGGCAGCAGAAAGGAGAGAACCAGTGCCCTAACGGTAATAGCATAGGCAGCAGAAAGGAGCAAATCAGTGCCCTAACGGTAATAACATAGGCAGCAGAAAGGATAGAACCAGTGCCCTAACGGTAATAACATAGGCAGCAGAAAGGAGAGAACCAGTGCCCTAACGGTAATAGCACTCTGCAATTCTCTGTTCTCTTGACATTTCTCCTCCTTCCCGTACCACGCGCACAGTGACTCGACGCAATCTCAAATCTATCGACCTCTCCACATTCTCATCTGATGCCTCCCGCCTCCTTTCTGAAAAGTCACATAACCTTGCCGATGAATTCTATACTACTCTCCACCATCTTCTGGACACTCATGCTCCAGCCACAACCCGTCTTTTACCTGACCACCCCCCTACCCTCTGGCTCACTCATGAGACTGCCTGTGCAAAACGTGCCCGCCGCAGAGCAGAGCGCCGCTGGCGCAAATCCAAACTCACTGTACATAGGCAACTTTTCCAAGCCTCTAAAACAAAAGTATCCACCCTCATTGCATCTGCAAAAACAAGCTTTTCCAAACCAAAATCCTGAATGCCTCTTCTTCAAAAGAACTCTTTACAGCCATGAATCATCTCCTTGGCACACGAAAAGATTTACCTCTCCCAACAAAACACACAAATGAAAAACTCCCATCTGTATTCTCCAAGTATTTCACCACCAAAATACAAACTCTTCGCGACAGGTTTGACAGGACACCCTGTCAACCATGCCCACCTGACCCTTCCTTCTCTGGCACACCTCTTACTACTTTTACCCCAGTCTCACAAGAAGAAATTCTCAACACAATCAGATCCATGTCGTTCAAAACCTGCGAACTGGATCCTCTTCCAGGTTCTCTCTACTCTGACTGTCTCCCAACTCTCCTCCCATTCATCACCGACATCATCAACACTTCTCTTCAAACTGGAACTGTCCCAGATTCTTTCAAGTCTGCTATTGTTCACCCTCTCCTCAAGAAATACAATTTAGACCCAAATGAACTGAAAAATTACCGGCCTATCTCTAATCTCTCTTTCTTGTCAAAACTCATCGAAAAAGTTGTCCTCAACCAGCTGAACTTCACCTGTCTGCCAACAATCTCCTCAATCCTTTCCAGTCAGCCTACCGCTAGTGCCATAGCACTGAAACTGCCCTGCTACACATTCTCAACAATCTCCTCCTTGCAACTGATACTGGCAAAGTTTCTCTCCTCACACTCCTTGATCTGTCTGCAGCCTTTGATCTGTCTGCAGCCTTTCTATGCAAAAACATGTCACTAAGATATGCCAGCTTTCTTATATGGAACTAAGACGTATTGCTTCTATCCGCCCCTTTCTTACTGAGGAAGCCACTAAAACTCTTATTTCCTCTTATATTCTTTCACGCTTGGACTACTGTAATTCTATTCTAATCGGCTGCCCTTCAGTTGTCATTCAACCTCTCCAACGTGTTCAGAATTCAGCAGCTAGGCTTGTTTGTAAAGGCCCTAGATCCCAGTCATGTTCTCCTCTTCTGAAAAAGTTGCATTGGCTTCCAGTTGAACAAAGAATCAAATACAAATGTTGCTGTCTCTGTTACAAAATTCTTACTTGCTCCGCTCCCTCTTATCTGTCTGAACTTCTTCAAGTGTATGTACCATCCAGAACTCTCCGATCCTCTACCGACACAAGAACTTTCTGTGTTCCCCGTTTCAACCGGAAACTGCATGGTCAGAGAGCTTTCTCCCACTCTGCTGCCATGACCTGGAACTCCCTTCCCTATCATATTCGCCATAAGCAATGTCTTCCTTCTTTCAAGTCTAGTCTGAAGACCTATCTTTTCACTCAATACTTTCATTGATCTTCTCTTTCTCTTCTCTCTCAGCCCTGATCATCGTTCCTACATATATGTGTGTGTGTGTGTGTGTTTGTGTGTGTGTGTGTGTGTGTGTGTTGTGTGTGTGTGTGTGTGTGTGTGTGTGTGTGTGTGTGAAGCATGTTTATGCGAGCAAGAGAGAGGGAGAGAGAGGGAGAGAGGAAAAGAGAGAGAGAGAGAGGCTGTGCGGGAGAGAGAGAGAGTGAGCAAGGAATATCGGGAGCACGGTAGAGCGAGGTATGGTTGGGGTGGGGCAAGAGAGTGAGAGTATGAGTAAGAGTATGTGTAAGCGTGATAGAATTTGATAGTAGAGAAACTGAGTGGTTGAGAGAGGGAGTGTGTTTGGGTCTGTGTGTGTGTGTGTGTGTGTGTGTGTGTGTGTGTGTGTGTGTGTGTGTGTGTGTGTGTGTGTGTGTGTGTGTGTGTGTGTGTGTGTGTGTGTGTGTGTGTGAAGAGAAAGAGAGAGAAAATATTTTTGTATGATTGTCACTATTTTTAGTAATATTTTGAATTTACTATGTTAATATGTCTTGTTGAACGTAAATTTTATGTTTTATGTTATATAGTGTTAGCAGCGGTATGTTTAAATTTTATGTTGGTGTATCTATTTGTATTTAGTTATATACTGATTTTATGTGAAGCGCTTTGTGCTCTGGAAAGCGCTATATAAATTGCCTTTATTATTATTATTATTATTATACCATTGATCATGGTATTCTCCTTTCTAGACTTCATCATACATTTGGCATCTCTGACATTGCTCTCTCCTGGTTCACTTCATATCTATCAAACAGAAAACAAACTGTTCTCATTAATGGCACTTACTCTCAACCTGCATACCTGACCTGTGGTGTTCCACAAGGATCTGTCCTTGGCCCTGTTCTTTTCACTCTTTACACCTCCCCCCTGTCCACCATCATCAACTCCCACTCTATAAAACACCACTTCCATGCTGATGACACCCAACTTCAAGACAGTGACTCACCTGACAATATACAGCGCCTCTTGACTCGCACCACTGAGTGTTATTCGGACATTAAGAACTGGATGACATATAATAAACTTCAGCTTAATGACGACAAGACAGAAGCTATCCTCATTGGCACCCATCAGAAACTTTCTCAGCTGCCTCCTCTTTCTCTCCCATTATGTAACACATCAGTCCCAATTTCTGATTCAGCTAAAAACCTTGGTGTCTGCCTTGACTCTACCCTCTCCATGAACAACTTTGTTTCTCAAACTGCCAGATCTTGCTACTATCACCTCCATCGTATAAGCCTGATCAGGAAGTATCTCTCTGTCGAAACAACTGCAAAACTCGTTCTCGCCTTCATAATGTCTCGCATTGACTATTGCAATTCACTCTGTCTGGTCTTCCTGCCTCCACCATTCACATCCTACAGCGCATTCAAAACAATGCTGCACGCCTTGTACTCAAAAAGAAAAAAGCTGACCACGTATCTCCTCTCCTGTATCAAAGTGCATACAGTACAAACTAGACACCATGTGCTACAAAAGCCTCAATAACGCAGCCCCCGATTACCTGTCAAGCCTACTTGAGATCTATGTTCCCTCACGTACCCTGCCTCCGATCCTCTGACTTTTCGCTTTCCACGCACTAAGCTCAATACCTATGGTCCACGAGCCTTCTCTATTTCTGGTCCACTTTCCTGGAACAAACTTCCTCTCTCAGTCCGTCAGCAACCTACTTTTGTCTCCTTCAAGTCCGCTCTCAAAACTCACCTTTTCTCCTCTGCATAAAATCCTGACCTCACTCAATCCTCTCTGCAGCCTGTCTCCACTTGGAGGTGAATCGCATTGTAATATATAATTGTATATAATATGCTCTCTATAATTTTCCTTTCCTTTTATTCTTTCTCCCCATTTATAGCCGTGTGCCTGCGCGCGCGCGCGCATGTGTGTGTGTGTCTGTGTGTGTGTGTGTGTGTGTGTGTGTGTGTGTGTGTGTGTGCGTGCGTGCGTGCGAGAGTGCGTGTGCTTGCGTGCGTGCGTGTGTGTCTGTTTTAGCGCTTAGATTTGATTTTATCAAGATTTTGCGCTATATAACTAAAATATTGTATTGTATTGTATTGTATTGTATTGTATTGTATTGTATTGTTGTATTGTAATAGCATAGGCAGCAGAAAGGAGAGAACCAGTGCCCAAACGGTAATAGCATAGGCAGCAGAAAGGAGAGAACCAGTGCCCTAACGGTAATAGCATAGGCAGCTGAAAGGAGAGAACCAGTGCCCTAACGGTAATAGCATAGGCAGCTGAAAGGAGAGAACCAGTGCCCTAACGGTAATAACATAGGCAGCAGAAAGGATAGAACCAGTGCCCTAACGGTAATAGAATAGGCAGCTGAAAGGAGAGAACCAGTGCCCTAATGGTATAACATAGGCAGCAGAAAGGAGAGAACCAGTGCCCTAACGGTAATAGCATAGGCAGCTGTAACTGGTTGAGGAGGACCAGTAGTGAACGTCGTTAGGCTCAAGATTTCCCAATATGATACCTACATCTGATAGTCAATCTGTAAGACAAACATCGTGATGGTGATTTGGCCTTGAAACGCCTTACCACTTCAGACGAGTGGGTTCGAAACCTGATGTAGGACAAAATGTAATATAAAACAGAGGGACAGACACAGTTATCCAGGAGTATGAAATGGATGTGGCCTGGTCTCTTTAGAGTGCATCGACGTTAGGCCAAAAGATTGACGGATTCTCTTCTTAACAACTTCTGCTGTCCAACTTTTTCCACAATTTCTTGCTACGATGGAAGTAAATAATCCTATGCTTGTAGATAATTCACTATGATATGTACCTTAAGCTAAGAATCATGAGGAACTGAAATCCTACCTGTACCGTAGAAGTAAATAATCCACTGTAATCTATCATCATCATCATCATCAGGTGCCTTGACGCATGGCATTGGCGATCATGGACTTCCATCTGTCTCTATCTCTTGTTGCCCCAAGCATCCCCTCCACCCTCCTCGTCCCCAGCCACTCTGCAAGTCCGTCTAGCATTTTCTCCCTGGGTCTACCTGGTGCTTTCTTTCCCTCCAGCTTTCCCATTGTGACCAGGTGCTCCAAATCCCCCTTTCTCATAAAATGGCCTATAAATGTTGCCTGTCTTTTCCTAATCTTCCTTATGAGTGATCCACTTGTGTCCACCTCCATCACGACTGTCTCGTTTGTTTTCTTTGCTGTCCATGGAACTCTCAACATTCTTCTGAGAAACCACATCTCGGATGCCTCAATCTTCATCTGGCTTTGCTTGCTGACTGTCCATGCCTCAAATCCGTACAACAGTATTGGTTCTATATAACATTCAAGGACTTTCTTCCTGATGTTAATTGATAGGCAATTTATTGGTAAGAATGATTGTCATCTTCCCGAATGCTGTTTTGGATTGGCCGATTCTGCTTGCTGTTTCCGATGTGCATCTGCCATCTGATGAAATGACCGTTCCCAGGTATTTGAACTTATTAACCTGCGTCTAGGTTGTGCCATTTGCTGTTATTTTGCATGAGGGGATTTCATGTTTTTTACTGATCACCATGACTTAAGTCCAGGCCTCAAAAGAACATCCTATGAACAAAAGAATCCAAGAAGCGACATCTGGGAGACTGAAGAGATCCAGTTTCGTCAGAGAATCAAAAGCTATGCAAAGAAAACACAAAGACTCCCTACCAACCAAGGTGGAACCACTCGACACCACCAGTGAACCACCACCTTGGGAGAGAAGACAGGAGCGCATTACCATCTGCACCTCAGTCCCCTACCTCGGCCACAAGGATGAACACAGTGATGTCAGCAAGAGGTCCTTGACACTAGCCATGATGGAGGAAAGGTACCCCAAAGCAGCGTGGATACATGCCTTCACAGACGGGTCTGCCACGGACGCTACCAAAAGAGGCGGAGCTGGCGTGAACATCCAACTCCCCGATGGACGGCAGTTGACGAAGGCAGCACCTACGGGAATGCACTGCAGCAACTACCGAGCGGAAGTGGAGGCCCTGACTCTTGCTGCCGATACCATCAAGCAGATCACAGACGAACTAACACCTGTCGTCTTTCTGACTGATGCCAGATCTGTTCTTGAGGCCCTGCAGAACAACAAACAGCCCCGTCTGCAGGAAGCTCTACAAGACATCAAGAGCCCAAGAACAGTACTGCAGTGGGTGCCAGCACACTGCGGCATTGCTGGCAATGATGCAGCAGATAGAGCAGCAAAGGAGGGTGCCAGCCAAGAGCAGGAAGACAACCCTGTGACCCTTGCAGAGATGACCACCATCATCAGGTCCCTGCACAACCAGCCACAGGCGGAGGACAGTTACCACCAGCTGTCCAGGCAACAGCAAGTCACCATATTCCGTCTACGAACTGGACATAACCGGTTAAATCACCACATGTCCAGAAAGCTCCGCCTTGTACCCTCTCCACTCTGCTCCTGTGGACTGGCAGAGCAGACAGCCGAGCACATATTGCAGGACTGCCCTGGTCTACGGAAGCTGAGGGACGAGATCTGGCCAGAGCCTGCCGGACTCCTGGAGAAGCTGCATGGCTGTGTGGAGGCGTTGCTGAAGACTGCCGATTTCGTCATGAGATCTGGTCTCCACGTTTGACGGCGTTAGACAAGAAGAAGAAGACTTCAGTCTTCATGCTGTTTAGTTCCAATCTCTTACCTTTGCTTTCTATTTCTAGTATATTCACAAGGTTTTGTAGGTCCCTTTCATTTTCTGCAATTAGCACGGTGTCATCTGCGTATCGAATGTTGTTTATCATTTTCCCTTCAACCTTTAATCCAGGGTCTTCTTCTAGGTTTCTCATGATGTTTTCGCTGTAAAGTGAAAACAAATCTGGTGACAAAACACAACCCTGTCTGACTCCTCTTTTGATGTTTTGGAAAGAGCTTATATTGTTTTCTATTCTCATTGCAGCTGTTTGTTCCCAGTACATATTTCTGATTATTCGTAGATCCTTTCCATCAACATTGAGTCTCTCCGGTTGGTTGATCAATTCTTCATGTCTTACCCGATCGAAAGCCTTGGTGTAGTCAACAAAGCATAAATACAAATCCTTATTCATCTCAATTGACCTCTCAATGATAGTTCGTAGGATTATATGGCATTGATAGTTCCTTTCCCTTCCACAAATCCACACTGTTCTTCTGCTATTTCTCTTTTGATTTTATTTCTTGTCCTCATCTTGATAACATATGATAACATAATAACAATCTTGATTTTTCATGTACTGACGCTAGAAATATTCTTTACAACAAAAATAATGATATTATCCTGCTAGTCCAGCTGATTCTCAGATCCCCTGTTGGGAGATTGTTATGAAGAGTTAATTAATTGTTATATGTTATTATTTAACACTGTTAATTCATTGTTCTGAATTATTAATTGCACTTATTCCCCTGATTACATTCAAACTTCTATTACCCTTCCCCATACTCATCCTCAACCCCACCTTTTGTGTGTGTGTGTGTGTGTGTGTGTGTGTGTGTGTGTGTGTGTGTGTGTGTGTTTTGTGTGTGTGTGTGTGTGTGTGTGTGTGTGTGTTATGTGTATGTGCATGCGTGTGTGTCTAAAATCACTATTGCGAACAGACATTAAATAAAAGATTCATTCATTCATTCTCATCATGATTATTCTTAACAGGAATTTTGTTACATGACTCATCAAACTGATTGTGCGATGGAGTTCGCATTCTATAGCCCCTGTCTTCTTTGGAAGTGCAATGAAAATTGATTTTGACATATCTGTGGGGTAACACAAGATCCAAAACAAGTGCGACTGCCCACGCCCAAACAAACAGGAACCAGAAGAACAAGCAAACCAAAGCAAGCGCGTATTGAACACAACAAGACAAGACAAGCGCAAATTTTCGGCCAACCGGCCTTTGTCAAGCGCGAATGCACAGTCACAAACAGACCACAAACAACACCAAACAACGGATAATAAGAAGAGGACTAAAATCTTCCCTGCCGCCTCGTCCAGTGGATAAAAAGGGACCAAATGGAATGCCCACAAGAAAGATGGAAGAGGAAGATAATAACGTGAATAAGTGTTCCTGTGGAGTTCCTTCATGTGGTAGGGACTGTCATGTGGCACAGGTGACACCAGACCATCAGCCAGCTACTGCGACCAAACCCACCAAACTCAAACTTAAAAACACCAAGATAGCAACATGGAACATCAGAACACTGTTGCAGAAGGGAAAATTGGATAACATCAAAATGGAGATGGAAAGGCTTAACATTAGTATTTTAGGACTAGGGGAAGTGAGATAGAAGGGGGCAGGCATGGTAACATCAGGAGAATACACAGTGATATACTCTGGTGGTAATTCACATGAAAGAAGAGTAGGCATCATAATGGACAAAGACAAATCAAAAGCTGTTAAGGGATACTGGGCTATGTCCAACAGAGTTTTGCTGGTCCTGCATGCTGCTCCTCCGAGTCCCTCGAGATTTATCCTGAGTCTGTGAGGTGCTCAGTTACCACATGTTGCCAATGAGGAGGCATAACGTAGGGCTTGCTGATGTACTGACAGGAAGAGACTTACGCATTCCGCTCTTCTTTTCGCATAGCTGCAAGCAGCAGTGCTAGCCAGCAGTGCAGCTGAAAGTGAGAGGTGAAAAGCACACAGTCACTAGCCGACACACTAGACGCATCACATCCACCACTGACATGTTGCATCACAATACATGGATACAACCTGCCTATGACATGCTCAATGTGCATAACGCACTGTATCATGATGTGAAACATGCAGCTCACTTAAACGTTAAACAAAGGGAACTGTTCAAAGCAGACGCCACTGTTTTTCTGTAGTGAGATAGAAATCCACCACACGCAGAAAAATAAATACAAAGCGGTAGCTCTACAAACACGTCTCAATTAAATGTGAAATGTTAACATGAACTTAAAGGTTTATACAATCAACTGAAGAGCGTTCAGCATGTGAGGTTAGTCATTGTGATGCAAGGTACCTGTGAGAATGTTTGCAATCAGTATGAAAGGAACACAGCTGCACAGCATCGTATTACTGACTGCCAGACAATAAATTACGTGACTTGTCAGTAAGGAAAATATTCTAGTTGCTTCTCGTGCTATGAGTGTACCTCGACATAAATCATTTGTGTAATTCTCTGTACATCATAATACTATTTTTGTCAGTCTGTTCGTTATTGTAACCAATACACCATGATAAAATCATGGATGTTCTTGGTACTATTTAAAACATTTTCTCGTGATTTATTGCATGATTTCAGCTTTAAAAATGTTTTTGTTTCGAGTTTTCAGAGACAGAGGGGAGAGAGAGGTGTAATGGAAATAGCATATGCTTTCTTAGAAAATGTATGTATGTATGTATGTATGTATAATGTATTATGTATGTATGTATACATAAAGTATGTATTCGTTCGTTCTTTGATTTAACGTCTTTTCACTGTATGTGTGTGTGTGTGTGTGTGTGTGTGTGTGTGTGTGTGTGTGTGTGTGTGTGTGTGTGTGTGTGTGTGTGTGTGTGTGTGTGCGTGTGTGTGCGTGCGTGCTTATAGAAGTCATGCTTTTATAAATAATGTCATAGAGCTTCTGTCAGTAGATAGTGAAACTTCTGGCAAGAAAAGACGTCTAGAACTCAACAGTGTATATGTTTTACCAACATAATCTGGACTTGTGTACACATAACACCTGAAAGCCTAAACATTGCACAGACAGTGAGCTAGACCTATCTTTATGTTTGGAGTTAATCAGTCAGTACGTTCTTTTCTTCCATGTTTTACATGTTTGTTACGCGTCGTTTCCAAGAGGAAGTCTGCACCACATTCTCGTTATGTATACGTCAACTCATTGAAATGGAAAGCAACAACAACAACAAAATAAATAAAGAGACAAAGAGAACATTAACAGACAGATTTTATTCCAAAGTATGCAGGGCTTTGCCATAATTTGCGAAACATTTCTGAGTTGTAGGCCAAAGGCAACGACATTATTGAATGAAGACAGAGTGTTAAGCTTTTCCCATTTTACAATGTGTGAGATCAATCCAGCCCAGGCTGAAGATTGGCAGAAAGTGTTGGGTCCATGGGGCAGTGGACACAGTGAAGGAATGCCTCATGATCAGAGAAAAGATAGGTCACGCACAAACTAGTAGGTAGGGACTGGGATCAGTCAAACGCCAAAGGAAGAGTAAAGAGTGACATGGTGATGGAGGGGATTAACAAAGAAAAGGATGCCAAAAGAATCTAGGCAGTCCAACAAGGACAATGCACAACGTGGGAAAGTGAACTCTGAAGAAGTCTCATCTGGAATGATTTGTGCATGTGGTCCCTGTCAGCATGTTTCATTCTCAGATGTATACATGACCTACCTCATTGAATACAGGTCTGGTGAAATGAGGGCAGTCAGATGACCTTACATGACCACTCTGTCAGGGCGACCACAAGCTTCTGCAACCTTCTACATGGCAGGAGGCAGCAAACTGTGGCCTGAAAAGGCTGACATCCAGAGCATGTAAGCAGGATCTGCTGGATGGAGATGATGACTGGGAGTGCAGAGCAGGTATTCCACAAAGGAAAAAAAGAAACGCCCAGAAGTCATCAGCAAGAGTGGCATGGGATCAGACATCGTTCTCCACTCCCGTTCATTATAACAAATGATACGAGTACTGATCAGACTCACTGAGCTGTATGAAAGTACCTGGGTATGCTTAAATTTGTATCCGGGTGTGTTTTTTAAATCCTTTTTGCGATAAATTAGACATAATTGTCAACGCCAGGGCATGTTCTTAGATTAAATGCGCGAATGCATTGATATGTGTGCTTAATCCTTTCTTTTTTTTTTCTCCGTTGAAGTTTTGTATGATTTGAAGTGGTCATAGCCCTCATATGGCTCTTCACAGCTGGCTGGGCTTTAAACAACAATAACACTAGCAAAAACAATCAGCAGCTCCATTTATCTACTCGCCCAGGTCTGTTTTCTATGTCTTTATGTCTTCCTCTTAATCATTTTGTCACTTGCTTTATATCTTCCCTTCCTGCTTGTTCATGTGTTTGCCATTTTCCCTGTTCAATAGAGATCACACTGTAGAAATGTTAGATGAAAGAACAAACACACGATACAAATCATCATGGGTAAGAACAATACGTTTCACAAAACACAATACAAAACTATGGTGTAGGAGTTGATAGAGATATTATGAATGGGGAATCACTAGATGATTTATGACACGTGAAAATTATCACATAAACAGAAATAACCACACTGCCATAACGTGGGTTAAATTTACTGCAGATTATCAGATATATACCATGTAGTGCAGTGGTGTTGCATTCTTACTGATTCCACGCACTGTTGGTTGTCATCTGTTTTCAGAAAAATCCAGTTGTACTAAACAGGCGGGAGCGGGCATAGACATAGTATGTGTTGTCTTCCTTCTTCGTTTTGAATCACGATGGTTTTGATTGACACCAGAGTCACAGTCAAGACTGTTGGTTGTTGTAGCCAATACAGTAGGTTATGTCTGTGGTCAGGGTGTTGTTGTAGCCAATACGGTAGTTATGTCTGTGTCAGGGTTGTTGTTGTTGTAGCCAATACAGTAGTTATGTCTGTGTCAGGGTTGTTGTTGTTGTAGCCAATACAGTAGTTATGTCTGTGTCAGGGCTTGTTGTTGTTGTAGCCAATACAGTAGTTATGTCTGTGTCAGGGTTGTTGTTGTTGTAGCCAATACAGTAGTTATGTCTGTATTGACCCCAAACGCACCAATTGCTATGACAACGTTCTACAAAGCAGGAGGGAAACAGGTCTGGCCCGAAAGGGCTATGACAACCAGCACATTGCCAAAGGGTCTTCTGGATGGAGCAGTCGACTGGGAGTGTACAGCAGACCTCCCAGAGTGGAGAAATTACCCAGATGTCATCAGCAAGACAGGCATGAGACCAGACATCGCTTTCCACTCTGACTCCTCGAAACAAGTGATTCTGATAGAACTCACTGTGCCATACGAAAGCAGAATGGAAGAAGCACATATCTACAAGACCGAAAAATACGCCGGTCTTGCCAGCACCCTGAAGAAAGCAGGTCTGCGGGTCAAAATCTTCGCCATAGAGGTCGGGGCAAGAGGTTTGTGGGCACCTCCGCTTATGATCTCATGAAACAACTCGCCATTTCTGGGAAGAAGAGGACTAGAGCCCTTAAAGCGATGGCAGAGGCAGCAGAAAGGAGCTCAAGCTGGATCTAGGCAAGGAGGAACCAAAAAAGTGAACTTCATAAGGATTAAATTCCCTACAGATGATGTGTGCCCCGTTAGCACATTGGTAAAACCGCGTACCGCAGTTCTGAAGCGCAGAATCGCCCAGGTTCGATCCCCGGCGTGGGGAAAAAAAAAAAAAAAAAAAGACAACAGCAGAAGGGCATCCAGGAGTCATGACCTGGATGTGGCCCGGCCCCCCGAGAGTGTAAGGAATTCAGGGCCGAAACACTTGTCTAAAGGGGGTTACTTCTCTGAAGACCTTCTGTTGTCTAGCTCTCCCTAGAGTTTCTTTCTACCTGCACATGGTCAGTCCATTGACTTCCGGGAATAGTTCGGAGGACATTCGGGAAAGACCGAAGGACACTGGGAAAGACTAGATCTGCGGGCTTTGTGGGTTGGCTTCCCACCTTGCCTTTGATAACATGCCACGAGTTTTCCAAATGAAAGATGCTCCCAGGATTCACCGAAAGGGGGAGAGAATGATGAATCCATCGGCACTGACTCCATCACGACTGGAAACGCACAACGGACCATGACTAATGACCAGTTGGAATTTCCGTGTGCGTGTGGAAGGAGATTCACCACCAAACGCGGCATGAAGATCCACAGGACAAAAATGGGCTGTTTGAAGACACATACGAACCAGCAGCAGCGCACTGCGATAGCAGGTGAGACGTTGGATGACCAAGGCCAGGAATTAAACCATAGTGCCAAGGACATCCACGCTGACGGTTCTGGTGCGGATTTTGCACAAGCTCTTAACGCCAAACGTGGAAAACTCAATTTGCCGCCTGCCGGTGCAAAAGAACAATGGGAGAAATTAGATGAGGAACTTGTCCTTAAGCTGAATGCGCTAATAGGGAACAGTACGCTGGAACACAAACTTGACACATACGGAGACATCATATACTCTATCTGCAGGGACACTTATGGAGTGAAGCAGCCAAAGACAAAAACGCCTCCCCAGAAATCCAGAAGACAGCAACAGATGGAGAGCATCCGGAGGGAGAAAAGGAAGCTTAAAAAGCGAATGAAAACTGCCTCAGAATTCGAGAAGCAAGGGCTCCTGGAACTCTGGAAAGATCTGAAGGCCAAACACAATGCTCTCAGCAAAGTGGAATCAGCAAGGCGAAGAAAGAGCAAAAAGAAGAAGACTCAAGATCGTTTCTTCAAAG
Source organism: Monoplex corrugatus (assembly GCA_030674185.1). Classification (NCBI taxonomy): domain Eukaryota; kingdom Metazoa; phylum Mollusca; class Gastropoda; order Littorinimorpha; family Ranellidae; genus Monoplex; species Monoplex corrugatus. The sequence continues at coordinate 4,133,593 of CM060315.1, read as the reverse complement.
ATCCCTTTGACTTTGCAAGAAAGCTGTTTGAACAACCCAAATCAGGGACTCTCACAGTGGGCAAGGAAACCCTAGAGCAGCATCTCAGGGAAACATATTCCGATTCTCAGCGCGAGGCACCACTTGAAATCCAAAATCTGGTTTGGCCTGCAGCGCCAGAAGGAAAATTCAATAACAAACCACCAACACTGGATGAAGTGAAGAACGTAGTAAAGAAAGCCAGAGCCAAGTCAGCACCTGGACCAAACGGAATACCATACCTGCTCTACAAGAAATGCCCAAAAGTGCTCGAGTGGCTCCACAAGATGATTCGATCAGCATGGAGGAACCAGAAGATCAGCGACCAATGGATGAGAGCTGAAGGAGTGTACATTCCGAAGGAGCAGAACTCCAGCAGCATCAATCAGTTCAGGCCAATATCACTTCTGAACGTCGAGGGGAAAATCTTCTTCTCTGTTATGGCAGCAAGATTGACAAAATACCTGACTGAAAACAAGTATCTGGATATGTCAGTCCAAAAGGGAGGCATACCAGGAATGCCTGGATGCTTGGAACATGCCACGTTGATTTGGGATGCCATCCAAAAAGCAAGAACAGAGAAGAGAGACATTGACGTAGTTTGGCTTGATCTGGCGAATGCATATGGATCAGTTCCACACGATATGATCCAGCTGGCTCTTGAAATGTATCACATCCCAGAAAACATCCGAACAATGCTGAGGAAGTATTTCCAGGGGTTCTCAATGCGGTTCTCTACCAAAGAATACACCACGGACTGGATAGACCTAGAGGTGGGCATTGCAATGGGCTGTGCAATCTCTCCCATACTGTTCGTGTTGGCAATGGAAGTCATCTTGAAAGCTGCAATGAAGAGTTCAGGTCCAGTGAATCTGGGAGATGGATACCAGATGCCTCCTCTGAAAGCTTTCATGGATGACACAACAGTCTTGTCCACGGATGAGGAAGAGACACACCAAATCTTAAAGCAGCTGGATGAGCTGGTGGCCTCTTCAAGAATGAGGTTCAAACCTAAGAAATCCCGAAGTCTCTCACTGCGAAAAGGAAAAGTGGCAGATTCAGTCAAATTCATGGTAGCCAACCAAGCCATCCCCACTGTCACAGAAGAGCCAGTAAAAAGTCTCGGAAGATGGTATGATGACTCCCTGAAAGACACACAAAGGGGATGTGAAACCAAGCAAACAGCAGAAGAAGGCCTGAAGAAAATAGATAACTGCGGACTGCCAGGCAAATACAAAGTCTGGTGTCTACAGTTCATGCTGATACCAAAGCTGCTGTGGCCACTGCTAATCTATGACATTTGCACCAGCACAGTCGAAGCAATGGAAGCCAAAATCAACAAATACACAAGAAAATGGCTCGGTGTCCCACCTGGTCTCACTGATGTTGCATTCTACTGTCGTCAAGCAATGCTGAAGCTACCTCTGAAATCCATAGTGGAGGAATACAAAGTTGGAAAAGCAAGACTGTTGAGCATGCTGGAGGAATCGGAGGACAATATCGTGAGAGCAGTTCATCCAAAGCTGAGAACTGGCAGAAAGTGGAAAGTCCAAGAGGCTGTAAACAATGCCAAGAGAAACCTCAGCATCAAAGAAATAATTGGACACACGCAAACCAACAGACAGGGACTGGGAGCAACAAAAATGCAGTGGTGGTCCAAAGCCAAAGGGAAGGAAAAAAGAGACATGATCATACAGGAGTTGAAGGAAGAAGAAGATGTCAAAAGAGTGCAGAAGGCAGTCCAGCAAGGTCAACAGGGGCAATGGACAACATGGGACAGTGCACTCCAAAGAAGTCTCAGCTGGAACGATATGTGGCACATGGCTCCTCTAAGGATAAGCTTCCTCCTCAGATCTGTATATGACCTGCTCCCCTCGAATGCAAACTTAGTGAAATGGGGGAAAGCAGACGACCCAGCATGTCCGCTCTGTCAGAAGAAACAAACAGTGGAACATGTCCTAAGCTCTTGCAAAGTAGCGCTAGCCCAAGGAAGGTATACATGGAGGCACAACCAAGTTCTGAAAGTGATCACAGATGTGGTTAGCGAAAAAACCATGACCCCAAACGCACCAATTGCTATGACAACGTTCTACAAAGCAGGAGGGAAACAGGTCTGGCCCGAAAGGGCTATGACAACCAGCACATTGCCAAAGGGTCTTCTGGATGGAGCAGTCGACTGGGAGTGTACAGCAGACCTCCCAGAGTGGAGAAATTACCCAGATGTCATCAGCAAGACAGGCATGAGACCAGACATCGCTCTCCACTCTGACTCCTCGAAACAAGTGATTCTGATAGAACTCACTGTGCCATACGAAAGCAGAATGGAAGAAGCACATATCTACAAGACCGAAAAATACGCCGGTCTTGCCAGCACCCTGAAGAAAGCAGGTCTGCGGGTCAAAATCTTCGCCATAGAGGTCGGGGCAAGAGGGTTTGTGGGCACCTCCGCTTATGATCTCATGAAACAACTCGCCATTTCTGGGAAGAAGAGGACTAGAGCCCTTAAAGCGATGGCAGAGGCAGCAGAAAGGAGCTCAAGCTGGATCTGGGCAAGGAGGAACCAAAAAAGTGAACTTCATAAGGATTAAATTCCCTACAGATGATGTGTGCCCCGTTAGCACATTGGTAAAACCGCGTACCGCAGTTCTGAAGCGCAGAATCGCCCAGGTTCGATCCCCGGCGTGGGGAAAAAAAAAAAAAAAAAAAAAAGACAACAGCAGAAGGGCATCCAGGAGTCATGACCTGGATGTGGCCCGGCCCCCCGAGAGTGTAAGGAATTCAGGGCCGAAACACTTGTCTAAAGGGGGTTACTTCTCTGAAGACCTTCTGTTGTCTAGCTCTCCCTAGAGTTTCTTTCTACCTGTGTCAGGGTTGTTGTTGTTGTAGCCAATACAGTAGTTATGTCTGTGTCAGGGTTGTTGTTGTAGCCAATACAGTAGTTATGTCTGTGTCACGGTTGTTGTTGTTGTAGCCAATACAGTAGTTATGTCTGTGTCAGGGTCTGCAATTTTCTGTTTGTTTGTCTGTTTGTTTGTTTGTTTGTTTGTTTGTTTGTTTGTTTGGTATCCATGTCTGCCCCAGTTTTTGATCAAACAACTGCTTGCATACAGACAGAAAATAGCTGCAGCTGTCTGCAGCCTTCAACTCATCACTACATGACTCTCTGTGTTTAATCGTTGGTGATTTTAATTGCTGTTATTCATAGCAAGCCAGTGTGTTTATAAACTGCTTTATGTCAATCAAACCAAGCCCTCCTTTATGAACACGTTTTACTGCAGACTTTCTATCAATGCGGTCTGGTTTTCCTTTCCATATAAATTTGAAACACAACTTTCGTAGTTTTTAACAAAGCTGTTAGGTGGATTAGGAAGAAGCATCCACAGATGTATGATTTTAGATAAAATTAAAGATTTTAGAACAGCTATTCGTCCCAGTGGGGTGACTAATCTTTTTATCCATATCCTAAATAACAGATATTTGGTTGTGGAATTTTTCTTATTTCCAAGCCATATAGCTTGTGTTTTAATGGTGTTTATCACTAAACCAGATTTCTGTCCAAACTTATTCAATGTGTTAATAGTTTCTTCAAAAGAAGTAGCATCACCTTGTGTTATGATTTGTGTATCATCTGCATATTGCGAAATCTTTTGAGTACAGTTGTTAATAGTTATACCTTTTATCTTATCATTTTCTCTTATCATGATTCCAAGAATTTCTACACACAATATAAATAAATAAGGTGAAATGGGGTCTCCTTGTCGACATCCTCTCTCAATTGGAAACCATGTGGAAGTATTTCCATTTACAACAACAGTTGATTTTATTTTACTATAAAAAGTGTGGATCCATTGACAGATGTCCGGACCAAACCCAAATATTTTCAAAACTTCCATCATGAAGTTCCAGTCTAAAGAGTCAAACGCCTTTTCAAAGTCAATACAAAGAAGTAAACCTTGAAGATTATTGTAGTTCAAATAATTAATAGTGTCATATATTAATCTAATATTGTCCCCTATAAATCTATTTGACATAAAACCGGTCTGATCTTCGTTGATAAGAGAAGGGAGTACCGATTTGAGACGATTGGCTATACATGAAGCACCAATTTTATATATGACGTTAAGCAATGATATTGGTCTCCAGTTTTTAATGTATTCCCTTGGTTTATCACCTTTAGGAATGCAAACTACCACACCCTCTTTCTGAGTTACAGATAATTCACCTTTTTTAAAACCTTCATTCAACGATCTGACAACGAACGAACCTATTTTATTCCAAAACACTTTGAAAAATTCTGCAGTAAATCCATCAGAACCTGGGCTTTTATTATTTTTCATATCATTTAGCGCTTGTCTTGCTTCATTTAGAGTAATCTGTCCTTCTATTTCATTTGCTTCATCATCTGATAGTGTTGGAATATCATTTACCAGGTCTTTCATTTCAGATTCGCCTGATAGTTTCTTACTGTATAGATCTTTATAAAAATGTTCGACTTCTTGAATTATTTCGTTCTGCCCAACTTTTTCTATTCCAGTTGAAACAAGTTTTGTTATAGATTTACTGATAAAGTGTCTCTTTTCGAGGTTACAAAAGTATGTAGATTTTTTCACCCTCTGCAATCCATCTAGCTCGAGATCGTAGAAGAATGCCATCCATTTTCTTTTTTCTTATTGCAATCAAATTGGCTTTACATTCTTCCAAGCGTTTATTCTGTTGGTCAGATTTACGTGTTGTTTGCTCTAGATGCTGTATTTCTGCCTCTAGCTGATTCTCGTTTTCTGTGCTCTTACGTTTTTTCATTGACGCATATGCAATTGTTTTTGATCGTATTTTCATCAAAAGGACATCTGTTTGAGAAATGTTTTCAATTTCTTTTTGATTGTATACCAGTACGGCATATTCCTTAGTTACATTTTTAATTTCAGTATTAATTTCTTCTATATATTCGACATCTTTTAATAGGGAACTATTAAATTTCCAAAATGCCTTTCGTTTTATTTCTTTTGCAAATGAAAGTTTCAAAATGATCATTGAATGGTCTGAACGGTAACCATAAACAATTTCAGCTTTTTTTACATTTTGTATAACATTTTCAGAAATAAGAAGGAAATCCAGACGGCATTGTTGAAATGGTGTTGGTCTGCGCCATGTATATCTTCTTATCTCTGGATTAATCTCTCTCCAAATATCAATTAAATCCAAGTTCATGGCAATTTCTTCAACTTTTTCTCTTGCTTTCGGGTTATTGACGTGTTTATAATTGTAACAATCCATGTTGATGTCAAGTACAATGTTCCAGTCACCCCCTATGATTACATGCGGAGATCCTACATCTTTGATGTGTTGTTCTAAGTTCTCGTAAAATTCTGGTGTGTCTTTATTTGGGCCATAAATATTGACAAGTAGAAAATCTTTATTCATCGTTGTGAGGGAAACAGATATAAAATTACCTTCTGTATCTTTGTAGACTTTCTTTATTTTAATTTAAATTCAAAATTATTATTAAACATTACTGCTACTCCTCTGGATTGAGAACTGTAAGAAGCGAAGTAGCATGTATATCCCCATTCAGATTTAATGTATGGTCCTAGCTTTAAGTCAAAGTGTGTATCTTGTAAGAGATATTAATAGAATGATTTTTTTGTTTGAGATACTGAAACACATCTCTCCTCTTTTGAGGATTTCCAAGACCTTGACAATTCAATGATGCAATGCTAAGGTTCTCCATTATAATTATAAATTGGCATATAAATATTCAAAACTTTTTATCAATTATATATGTAACAAAACGAGAATACTATCTCAACACAATTATCAATATTACAACAATAATGAATACAAACATCTTTGTTGTAACGAAGTTTACACATGTTTTCATGGAAAAAGTCATTCATTGGCGTAGCTAAACACAATATAACAAGAAAAATCATGAAACAGCAAACAGCTAAACCAGCTTTACAAATAAAAAGCATTTCAATCAAACAAACATATACAGACATTACATAAAAAAAACAAGCAAACAAAAAACGATAACATTTTTTTTTTTATTTCGGTGATCGTCACTGGCGAGCGAAATGTACAGTGCTGAAACAAACGATTAGTTTATCTAATACGTGCATGATCCTTGAGTGGACGCTCATCTTTGTGGGCGCGTGCCCATCCACATGCACACACGATCAGAACAACAATGCCTACACACACGCACACACACCCGCTCCCCACCCGCAACACTCCCCACGCATTCACTCTGCACATCGCCCCGCCACCCCCGACCACTGGCAAAGGCGACCCCACACGAACTCCGATGCCGTGGGGGAGAGAGGCGTTACAGACCCCAACTCCCCCAGGGGACGAGCACTATAGGGGTGGTACGCATCTCCTCCTCCTCACTGCTTTACCTTCCTAAATTCTAAAGAAAGGAAATAAACAAGTTTATGAATTAGAGGCTTCAAGCACAAAGTTTTGCACAAGCGAATCTAATGCGAACCCGTGTAATCATCTTATTGGGTGGTGTTTTACTACTGACCAAGCAGGCTTATATTAGGTCAGTTGCATCATCTTTTTGAACACCTCATCGATATTGGTGTCTATATCAATGCGGGCTGTTTGTCCGTTTTTGAGCTTAGCCAAAATTTTGCCGTTGGCCGACCATGATGCCATTGTGACAGTGTGATTTTTGACCTTCATCAACAATTTATAGTTGGCCTGTGTGAGGTCTTCCCCGATGGATACTCCAGATTGTTTAAGTTTTCTGCGTGATGTCAACACGGCAGATTTAAGTTGCCTGGAGTAAAAACGGACAATGATAGGTCGTGGTCTGTCTCTTCCTGGTTTGCCAGTGCGGTGTGCAATTTCAATGTCAGTGTCTTTCACTGGAACACCGACTTTATTGGTAAACACATCAATACATTTTTTAAACAGTCATGAACTGTTTCCACTTCCCCGTTTCTTCCCGTTTCTTTCACCCCAAACATCCGTAAGTTCCACGACCTACCATGCTGTTCCTGGTCGTTCAGTGCTTTCTTCAAATCATTGTTCTCTTTCACACATTGATTCAATTGACCCCGTAAATCATTATTGTTCCCTTGCAGTTTAACCACTTGTTCTTTAAGCATATCTTTCTCATTGGCAAGGTCAAACAGGGCACTTTCCATTTTATCAATACGACTATTCACAGCTGACACTATTTTGTCCATATCTGCTCGAAGCTGTGAAATGTCTTGTTTTGTTGATAACAGTTCTATTCGTTTGTCAAACTCTTCAATAATACGCGCCACATCCATATCTAGTTGAGTAACCGGTTCCCTAGCTTGTCTCTTTTTCTTTCTCTCCAGTCTTGTTCTATCAACTAGTTCCAGGCTGTTACCAGTGTCACTAGTGGAAGAGGTAGAATACTGTTTTCTCTTACCTTTTTTGCTGGCACTGAAGTATTTCAGAATACCACTCATACTGATGATCTAGGGTTATGTTCATTTTCCACACAATATGATAATGCATATGGTAATAATGTTTTACATTGTACGGTCAAACACGTCCCAGGGACTTATATTCACATGAATTGTTCGCCATAGTGTCAAACACAAAACACTGTAACTTTATAACCTGCGAACAACACAACACACACCCCGCTCGCCAAAAACGTATAAAAATACACCTTCAAAATCGTCTCCACAAGACCAGTACACCAGTACCACTATCAATCGCAACCGTACAGTATTTTTTAAATAGTACTATCCAGAACCAAGAGAATCTAACAGTACGTGCTCGTACGTTTCGTGAGCGATGATCAACCGGATCAACAGCAAACATACCTGAAATAAAGATCAATGGCAAGGTCTTAAACAATGCTGACTCCTTCACATATCTTGATAGAAGTCTCTCCTCTTCCAGTATTTTCGATAAGGATGTATCCAACCACATTGCTAAGGCAAATGCTTCCTATGGCAGGCTCCACAAGCCAGTATTGAACGAAAGGGGCTAGAAACTGGAGACGAAGTGCGCAATTCATTGAGCGGTAGTCCTGACTGCATTGCTGTATGGATGCGAGACCTGGACTCTCTACCATAGGCATGTCAAGCTACTAGATCAGTTTCACCAGCGCTGCCTCTGAAGTATCTTAAACATCAAATGGTACAAAAGAGTTTCAAACGTGAATGTCCTTTCACAAGCCCAGATGCCAAGAATAGATGCACTACTAACCCAGTCTCAGCTAAGATGGTCTGGACATATCTTGCACATGCAGGACAACGGGCTTCCAAAGCAGCTGTTCTATGGTGAACTGACAAAAGGCCATCAACCAAGAGGATGGGTAAAGCTTCGCTACAAAGACACCCTGAAAAAAATCCGTTCGGAGATGTGACATTGATGAAGAGCAATGACAAATCATGGCCACAAACAGATTGGAATGGAAGTAAGCTATTTGCAAGGAAACAGAAGTTTATGAAAATGAAAGACGAAGTGGCCAAGTGGAAAAGCGTGCAACAATAAACGCCAGAACCAACTCTGTAGAGCGTTCCATTGAGTGTCCAGTATGCGGCCGCCTGTGTACATCAGACTTTGGCCTAAGATCCCACATGTGGGTACACAAATAAAATGCTAAGTTAGACTTCATTGACCTTGATAGTCGACCATATATATATATATATATATATATATATATATACATATATATATATATATATAACATCATCATCATCATCATCATCATCATCATCATCGTCATCATCATTATCATCGTTATCATTATTATTTTTAATTGTCATATTATTGTTATTGATATTATTGATATTATTATTATTAATATTATTATTATCATTATTATTATCATCATTATTATCAATCATCTCCATCATCATAAGAACAACATGAAAGTCACCAGCACCAGCATCATTCCTGATCCACTCAACATCGCTGACCTGTGTCCGGGCGTAGACTACATCATCAATCAGAACCACACAGATTTCACAGTCCTACTGGCCAATGTGTCATACTGTGGCTATTGGGATTTTTCACCATATTATGACTTCTTGCCACACCAGAAAGTGGTGTATGGAATGTGTGATGATTTCACTACTTTCTGTCTTGTGCATGTAATGGTACCACAGGGTATGTTAGTGCGGGCTCGGGTCCAACGACTGGCATACTGGTGTGGCTCTAGACGATGGGAAACTCATATATTCGATTCTACAGAACAATGGTGGCCAATACGATGCTATTGGCATTCTATGGAAGAAGATTATATCGAATCGTCTGGAAACCAGATGTTTTTTGTGCACTACCACAAGTCTTGTGTTGCAATACATATAGAAGTAACTGATGATCACAATTTTATTAAAGTATCTGCATCACCACATTGTGGGTACATGATATTACCACGACAGTGTTTTGCTTGGACAGCTCATGACATCTGGGAGGAAGTGACAGCGCCCCCTGACTGTGTCATCATGCTCAGTTTTCAGGGAACATCATACAATGACTACAAACCTAAAACATACGCAGACTTGATATATACACAGCCAGACACACGTCAATGTGTCCTGCGTGTGTGTGGTGACAAGAACTCATCACCTCGTGTTTTCCCTACAGAACATATTCAAATTCATGTCAGCAGTCCAACTTATGTGCCTTTAGATGATAGTATAAGTCTAAAAATAATGTATTCTTTTCACCCAGAGACAGTTAAACCCCATCAGTTAATCAGTGGACTGTTCAACTGTTCTGTTAATCACTATTCCAGTTTTAAGCATCACCTGGACTGTAACCTGAAGCCAGAGTGTGAAGATGGACAGGATGAAACAGAACACTGTTCCTTCAGTGGTCCTGGTTGTCAGGGTTTAGTGGCTTCACGTAACAAATGTTTCGCATATGTTAAATCAAACGTTACATTGCATCCTGCACTGGCAGCATATGAGTGTCAGAAGATGGGTGGAAATTTGGCATCAGTCAAAACCAGACAGGAACAAATCGATTTTCTGCATATCTTTAATCACCGTGACGACTTTCATATGATGTCAGGTTTGTCATCAGGATGGCAGTTTGTGACTTTTATGTACAGTAAGTTCCGTCATTGGTCTGACAATACCCAGATCTACAACATTGTTCATTTCAATGACATTCAATTCATTCCAAGGAGGTCCAATATTCAAAGAGATATCTCAGCAAGCGAAATTATTATCGATTCGGGTATAGAAAGAATACTCTGTGAAATAAAATCACAATCACAAAACCTGTATTATGTTCAAACAATCGAGTTTCCTGTTTTAGATCTGGCCATGTCCCTGTTGATACAGACACAACAGACGTTATCAGATTGTCCAGAGCGTTATGTGACACACACATTTTTGTCTGTGATCTTCAGATTACTGTGGACAAATGATGTATACAAGGTTATGTGTGTTCTGGAACATAAACTCTAAGAACACAGACACAATGGTTTTCCCTGAAAAACACACCAGCTACACCATTGTGATGTTTGTCTGTGATGATGATATGACAACACTGCCTTTCACCTTGCTCTGTGACTTCAGACAAGACTGTCCAGATGACAGTGATGAGTCATTCTGTCAACATCCTTCATGCAGTGGTTTTCTGTGCACCAGTGGTCAGTGTGTTATGGACAACCGTCGTTGTGATGAACACGCAGATTGTCTGGATGACTCTGATGAGGTCAACTGCCTACATGTAAATGAGGACAGTAACCTCTGGTACCACAAAGAGGCCAACAAAAATCATCGAGTTATCATCAACTTGGATGGTACAGGTTACTTCATTCAGCAGCTGATGACGTCTCATCAGTCTTGTCCTGACACTCATTACTGGTGTACAGAAGACTGGATGTACTGTCTTCCTGTCTACACTCGATGTAACGGATTTTCTGACTGTACATATGGTGAAGATGAACAAGACTGTGAGACATTCTCTTGTCCTGGTTTCTTCCAGTGCCGTGGTTCTAAAGTTTGTGTTCATGGAAATCATCTGTGTGATGGCTGGGGTCAGTGTCCACAACGTGATGATGAATGGCTGTGTGACATAACCTGTCCTGATGGCTGTCAATGTCAAGGTCACTCTTTTTTATGTCGCCAGGCTATGCGTGCTGATCACTTTCCCCAACTTCGCTACATGGACGCCAATGGCTCAGGAATGACGCTGACTGATTTCAGTAACAACATTATCTCATTCATCTGAACTTGTCCCATTGTTTTCTAGCCAACATATCAAGCTTGAAGCTTCATAACCTACAGTCCCTTGACCTGACTTACAACCACCTGAGAACTGTGGACAGGATTGTTTTTCTCAAGTTATGGAATTTAAGGACTTTACTTTTAGCAAACAACCCTCTGACGTTAGTGGGAGGTAAGCCGTATTTTCTGTTTCATTATGCTCTTACAAAAATAGATGCTTCAAGAACTTGTGTGCAGATTCTTAACAGTAAACTGCCCATGTGTTTTTTCCAACTCACACATTTGGTTTTATCTTTTTCTGGCATTCATACAATCAAGCCCAGAGCAGTCCACTGTATGCCGCAGCTGACTGAACTGGACATCAGGGGAAATTTGGTGAGGAACTTTCCCTTGGATGCATTGTCACTGTCGAATCATTTGAAAAGCATACTCTCCTCAAATCATAGACTTTGTTGCAGGAATCTACTTTCAAAACAGGCACACACGATACTTTGTGTATCACCTCACCCATGTTTTTTTCTTGTGAATATTTGCTACCAACTGAACTGTACAGACTTTTCTTTTGGCTACTTAGTATGTTCTCTATTCTAGGGAATTTGATCTGTTTCATATCAGCAGTAGTGGTTAAGAAAATATTTGGAGATACTTACACCACATTCAGTCGCCATTTGCAGACTACTAACATTTGCACAGGAATCCATGTCAGCACGTTTCAGTGGCCAATGAAATATTCTACGGAAAATACATCTACTTTGAAAAGACATGGACCAACAGTGTGACTTGCAAGGCTGCCGGTTTTCTTTCCTTTCTGTCCAGTGAGGTGTCAGTTCTGATCCTCTGGTTCATGACACTGGATCACGTCATTGTCCTGTGTTTCCCCTTTACTACGTGGACATTCAATAGACGTCTGACAGCTGCAGCTTGTGCAGTATCATGGTGTGTTGGACTTTTGTTGTCTGTGATCCGTTTTTTCCTGGACTGTCACACTGGGGCCTTGATGGCCAGTCTGGTCTGTGTCTCTGGCTCTGTTTGATAGTAACTCAAAAGAAGAGTTCAGGTGGTTCACATTCACTGTCGTGTTTAACTGTGTCCTGTGCTCCATGATAGTTGTTGGTCAATTCATCATTTACAGACGAATACCTATTCATCCGATCCTAATGGGTCCCACAATAAAACACATTTATTTTTCAGTCCATCTGTTGATAAAAGTGGCTGTAACAGATGCTGTGTGCTGGTTCTTCCTCGGTCTGACCAGTATGACAACCTTAGACAGCAGTGGTACCTCAAACAAAGTTCATACGACCATGGTTGTCTTTCTGCTACCAGTCAACTGTGCACTCAACCCACTGCTATACATATGGACTGTTGTAACACACCGACGACAACAAGAACAGGAAGAGAGGCTGTTACAAGTGTTAAGATCACGTCATTTGCCATTAGAGAAAAACAGTCCATCAGTCAACATGTAAAATGATTTGCTCTTTACTTGAGTCCATTTTTCATAGAGCTCTAGAGCAGGCACGGTGTGTGTTTGGTTCTATGTGTTGTGTGTCTATACGTCAATTTGTATGTGAGGCCTTTATCGGGACCAATGTTGGCAGTACCTTAGTTCTGTCTCTTGTACGAGTAGCAGTCACATGTTGTAAGGAGTGCATGTAGTTTGCTGGAAGTTCAAATGGAACTTCTCTGTGCAGTGATGCTAAATTCTCCATCATTTTTAATGCTTCTCATTGGATTCTGTAAGTATAAAATCGAACTTAGATAAATATTTTCCTGTCTTATTATGCTTGTGGAGGCACTGGCACTAACAGCAGGTCTTCTTGATTTCTATTTCAATACCAGATTATGTCTGTTGTAAGCACCAAGAAGCTCTCATTTCACAGGTCATCATGAAGTCCTAGGACAGGACTCTTCATGGATCAAGCAGTGGGCAGGATTTTTCATAGATCTAGTGATAGACAGGATTCTTCATAAAAAAAGTAGTAGACAGATCCTTCTTGGATGTAGGAGTAGACAGGATCCTTCATGGATGTAGAAGTAGACAGGATCCTTCATGGAGATGTAGCAGTAGACAGGATCCTTCATGGGTGTAGAAGTAGACAGGATCCTTCATGGAGATGTAGCAGTATATAGGATCCTTCATAGATGTAGCAGTAGACAGGATCCTTCTTGGATGTACATGTAGCAGTAGACAGGATTCTTCATGGATGTAGCAACAAACAGGATCCTTCATGAGATACAGCAGTAGACAGAATCCTTCATGGATACAGCAGTAGACAGGATCCCTAATAGATGTAGCGTAAACAGGATCCTTCATGGATGTAGCGTAAACAGGATCCTTCATGGATGTAGCAGTAGACAGGATGCTTCATGGATGTAGCAGTAGACAGGATCATTCATGGATGTAGCAGTAGACAGGATCATTCATGGATGTAGCAGTAGACAGGATCATTCATGGATGTAGCAGTAGACAGGATCATTCATGGATGTAGCAGTAGACAGGATCATTCATGGATGTAGAAGTAGACAGGATGCATCACGGATGTAGCAGTAGACATAATCCTTCATTGTGCTAATAATAGCAGATGTGATTACATCTTCATTGCTGTAAACATGTGAGGTAGGCTGAGGTTGGCCTGTTCCTTGAGGTCAGAGACACAACTGTTCCTCCACAATTCCGTGTACACCTCTTTCCAGCGTATCCTGATAAACAGTCTTAGTCTGTTTGTCTGGGTGGATAAATGTGACCACACTGAGCAAGACTGAGCAAGGCCGCTGTGCATTATTTTTCGAGTACTTGAGTTTTTGACTCTCTGTTTCTCTTTATATGTCCCCTCTCTGTCTCTCTCTGTCTATCTCTGTCTCTGTCTCTCTGTCTCTCTGTCTCTGTCTCTGTCTGTCTGTCTGTCTGTCTGTCTGTCTGTCTGTCTTTCACTCTCTCTCTCTCAAGGAACTAAGAAAAGCCAGTGTACATTATTTTTCAAGTCCTTGAGTTTTTTACTCTGTCTCTCTGTGTATATGTCTCCTCACTGTCTCTCTCTCTCTGTCTCTCTGTCTCTCTCTGTCTCTGTCTCTCTGTCTCTCTCACTGTCTCTGTCTCTCTGCCTCTTTCTGTTTCTCAAGGAATGTCAGTAGAAAAAATACATTCAGTTGGTTTGGAATGATTTCTTGGCGTTAACCGGTGCAGACCAAACGATATGATTTATGGAGAATTTGGAAGATTTCCATTGAATATAAATTCATTTCTTTGATTATAAGATACTGGCTAAAGTTAATCTGTATAAATAACAATAGGCTATCGTTTAACGCCTATGAAATGTTATACGAATAACAGTGTGGAGGTAAACATTTCTGTGCATCAAATATACGCATGTGTTTAAGCCAGTATGGGTTTGCTTTTGTTTGGGAAAATCAAGGAGTAGAGAATATAAACAGTTTTTTATTAACTGTTTCAATCAGATAATTATAGAATGTATTTAGCAAGACTGGAATAATCATATACAATCTAGTGACTGATTTTCTTCAAACATGACGATCCCCTCACTTTTCGCTTTCCACGCACTAAGCTCAATACCTTTGGTCCAAGCGCCTTCTCTGTTTCTGGTCCACTGTCCTGGAACAAACTTCCTCTCTCAGTCCATCAGCAACCTACTTTTGTCTCCTTCAAGTCCGCTCTCAAAACTCACCTTTTCTCCTCTGCATAAAATTTCCTGACCTCACTCAACCACCACTGCAGCCTGTCTCCACTCGCTGTGGAATCACATTGTAATATATATTTGTATATGATATGTTTTCTATAATTTTCCATTGCTTTTCTTCTTTTTCCTTATTTATAGCCATGTGTATGTGGGTGCGCATGTGGCGTGTGTGAATGCGTGCGTATGTGTATGTTCAGCGCTTAGATTTGATTTTTATCAAGATTTTGCGCTATATAAATATATTATTATTAATATCATTATTATCAAGGACTTCCATCTGCATTGAACCTTACATTTTAATGTGTATGAATAGATTTATGAAGCAAGCACTGGCAAACTGTTAATGTGGTATGTCAGAAATTGTTATGCACTCCAGACGATATGTAGCAAATGTTTCAAATGGCATGATATGCGCCCTGTATAACTATGGCACTGAAGATAAAGTCCATTTTTTTTGAGGTGATCTGCTCTTTGTGTCTTTGTGACCTAAGAGAAGATGATTTGATTCCTCAAACATATTGTGGCTTCCACACAAGAGTAAACTTAGTTCAAGCTTCTCTCTACAAAACAATGAACATGTAATAAGAAATTTAGCATGATTTTATACAGATCTCTGGAAAGAGTAAAAGGAATTTCATAGATATCCATATATTTGTGCATTTCATTATTTGCTAGTTGTTTCTTTGTCAATGCTTGAAAGTGTGATGATTAGTTGTTACAGAAGTCCGTTTATGTGTGACTGACAGAAATAGAATGAAAGTAGATTGTGTGTATGTAGGTGCGTGTTCTATGTGTTTTCCACAACCACACACAACCTTCCACTCAGTCACTTCAACAACCTCTGTAAACAAAATAGTATATTTGAATATTTATAATTAATCAGATGTCATCAGTTCAATTTTCATCCAACTGGATCAACAAACACATAAGACAGAAATAAATGTTCATTGACCATTGTTCAATAGAAAGTAATCGATTCAGGTTTCCGTCCCAATCAGTCCTTTCACAGGAACTCTTTCACTGCATCAGCACTTCAGTCAGTTTGTTTCACAGCATCGAAATCATTGTTCAGGATTCAGTTCATCACTCTATGTAAATACAGTTACACACAATCCTGGGGAGCAAGACGAAACACAGAGGCGTCAGTAACCGGACACGCCACAGCAGGTATCAGCAGAGTCTAACAGCTTAGGACCAGGGACTGGATCAGCATCCACCCCTCAAAACAGCAGGTATTCAGCAGAGTCCTAACAGCTTAGGACCAGGGACTGGATCAGGCATCCACCCCTCAAACCAAAGTCACGTACATATGTGGCTCACTCGTGAGCTAATCAGACCAGACAGCTCCCCACGTCAGAAGCTGTAGATAGGAAAGAATTTGCTAAGTACTTTCATCTACAAAATTGTCAATAAAATGTGTCAGGTCAATGGCCACACCATTTTTTTTTTATTATATGATTGACAGACGATTATCCCAAAATAATATTGTTTGCCTTTTAAAAGCTCGCAGGCAAATTACATTCACAGTGTCATACAGCAAATATTCTACACTAACTTCAATTTCCAAAAATTGACCACTAACTTAGCTTCATATTCATTTAACAAAATAACATCTTACAATAAAGAATTTAACACAAAATTCGCCATTCATGTTTCAAAAATCCAAACTCTCAATACATATAATTATGCATAAAGTTCACACTGACTGCACATCATTTAAAGATCGAAACCACAAAACAGTAATTCATAAACATTAAATCAAGAACTACAACTCGATACAACTCTTGACTGCCAAAATAATTCACTTCACTTTTACACAACTACGTTTCTTCACCTCAAAAGCTTGCAACAAATTGTTTCCCTTATCTATCATTCATCCATGAATCCTGACTTTCTTATAACTTGTTTCACAACAGGCCAATTCAACTAGCTCCTTCATAATCTCTACATGTCTCAATTTTTGGTAAATATATAAAAAAATCAAAAGATTCACCAGCCTGCTAACATAGCAGCTTAAGACAAACAGATTTAGTTCTCTTCGGGTGGCAAGGAAATGCGACCGCTCCACCTGGAAATCTCTGTAGAACTGACTTTTAGTTCACAGATTTTCGACATGCACACAACGCTACACGAATTCCCACGCTCCGCGCACTCCACGCTTTTACTTCACAGCCAATCAGAATAAAGACACTGAAAACAACACTGGGTGCTCCAGTCCACAAAAGCAAAAATGAGCCAAAACTCTATACAAAAGTGAAAATGTACTATGAAAGTATATAAACACATCCGTCACAGTATTTACAAGACTATCAAAAGTCTGTTCAACTTTGTTTTTTGTATTTCACATTCCTTCATGAGAGACAATGGCCTCAATGAATAAATCATTTGAAATTTGTGGTCTGTCTATCTGTCTGTCTCTCTCTTCTCGTTCTGTCTGTCTCTGTCTCTGTCTCTCTCTCTCTGTCTGCTCTCTGTCTGTCTCTCTGTCTGTCTGTCTGTCTGCTGTTTCTTTCTTCTCTCTCTCTCTCTCTCTCTCTCTCTCACTTTGATTCTGATGGGTTGGGTGGGTTTGTGGTTTAGGGGATGGTTTGATGATTGTTGTGTCTGCTACGTTGCGGATTTGTTCTCAGACAAGCCTTTGATATTGGTGAAGACATCACCGTTATCAGGCTTCATTATACCAAGTAAGCATGAACGCAAAGTAACTTTGCTGCATTCTTATTCTGTGCACACAAGCATATCGGCCCCGGCTGGACATGCCATTATGATCAGCCTGAGAAAAATGGTGAAGTACTATGGAAGTATAGGTTTTAAACTGTACAGACCCGACAGTACTGGACCTGATATCTTGCTATGGAAAGACAACAATCAGTGGCTGTATAGCGCTGTGTTCCACATCCAAACATTAAACGTTGAATACCACAATGAGTATTGTCAGGGAGTACAGTGCTTCAAACTGTTCTTTTCCTTTCATCCAAAAAGTCAAAACCCTCAAAATTTACCCAGTGGTTTGTTCAATTGTTCTGCTGATTACTATTCCAGCTTTCAGCACCACCTGGACTGTAACCTGAAGTCAGAATGTGAACATGGACAGGATGAAACAGAACACTGTCCTTTCAGCAGTCCTGACTGTCAGGGTTTGGTGGCGTTATGTAATCTCTGCTATAAATTTGTCGGTTTTCCATATCTAGATGGTGATGAACTTGATTTGTATGAAATATCTAACAAGTACTGTAAGTCTTTGGGAGGCATGCCTAGCACGCCCAAATGTGAGGAGGACTGGTCTGGAATAATTGATAATCTAACCAGTCCATATCGGTATATCTCTCACTGCCTTTGGGTTGGCTTGACTATTGGCAGATTGTTGTTTCCCAACATGTACAGAAAAAACGTCATCAGTGAAGACAGGACCGTTCTTTACCATTCGGTTCAGTTTCGGGATGAATTGACAAACACAGTAAAGAAAATGAAAGATGTATCTACAGAGTTGAAAGTCAACATGTGGCATATGGATGTAGTACACATGCAGACAAGTCTAGTACAATTTGTGAATTTAGGACAAATCAGAACCACCAAACTTTCCAAACAATAACGTTGACCAGGAATCCTTTTCTTATCCACACACACCCATTTCTGACGACATGCCCGACGGTCACGTGACACACACATTTTTACTGTGTGGTGTACACCAGTTTGATGTGTGTGGTCAAGGACACAGGTCTTCTTGCACTTTTTCTGACCACTTGTCACACACGCGTGGTGGGTCTGATTCAACGGCTGATCACGTCATTTTTGTTCCTTTATTTACCTGTCAGGGTGACGTCACTACGCTGTCATACACCCTGGTGTGTGACTTTCTACAAGACTGTCAGGATAAGAGTGATGAGTCTTTCTGCAGACATTCTCATTGTGTCAACATGTTTACCTGTACTAACGGTCAGTGTGTGTCCTATGATGTTGTCTGTGACCGAGTGTTCCATTGTCAGGATGAATCAGATGAAGTGAACTGTGATAGGTATAGACAGAAAAAAATGGACTGGGTGCCAGTTTTTCCATCCCCTGTTCTCATCGATTTTGATGGTATTAACATTTTCGTTTCAACACCAATGAAGTCCAATGAGTCCTGTCCTGACAGCCACTATCGTTGTCCTGGTAAGTTCAATGACTGCCTGCCTGTCTACACACTATGCAATGGGATGTACGACTGTATGGACCATGAGGATGAAGAGGGATGTAATGAACTAACATGTCCAGGGTTCTTTCGATGTAGAAACTCAATACTATGTCTACATGGTAATCACCTGTGTGATGGCTGGCCTCACTGCCCACTGTACGATGATGAATTGTTATGTGATGTGACCTGTCCTGTGGGCTGTCTGTGTCATGGTATACATTTCTGTGCCATCAGTCTTTCTCTGCTCAGCTGTTCCCAAAGCTCCGTTACTTGGATGTCACAGGTACAGGAATGAGTCTGTCTGATGTCAGTAATAATATCTATCTTATTCATCTGATTCTTACAAAGTGTTCATTGACTATGCTGTCTAACATGAAGTGGCCCAACTTACAATTTCTTGATCTCACTGGCAACAAACTACAACACGTCAACATGACATACTTTGTTAGTTTAGACAATCTACAGACATTGTCCCTGCCTAATAATCCTATCACCTCACTCCACTCTGCTCCCTCCTCTGATATTCAGCAAAGTAAGCTCAAGGCAATTGATCTGTCATATACCACATTGACAGTGTTGGACACCAAAGTCTTTTTCAAGTTCTTGAAATTGCAGAAACTGAATTTAACGTTTACTACCATCAGTACCATTAATGCTGGTGGTTTTCAATTTACACCAAAGTTAATGGCGTTGTATATGGAAGGTAGTCCTGTGAAAACATTTCCACCTGACGTATTCAAAGATCTTGTCCATCTCCATGTCATATCGACACTGAATTATAAATTGTGCTGCAAAGAAATATTGCCACATAACTTTGATGGAACGTTTTGCTATTCCCTAAAGACGAAATTTCGTCATGTGCAGATTTACTTCAATCAGCAATGTACCGAGGGTTTCTCTGGCTGATTTGCTGTCTGTCAGTGACCGGTAACATGTTCTGTTTTGTTGTACGTTTGTGTGCACAGAAGAAAATTCTTCAAGTGGTTTCAGTGTGTTTGTCACCAACCTGACCATGGCTGACTTTCTGATGGGTGTCTACATTGCTGTTATTGGGTGGCTGACGAACTGTTCCGTGGTAGATATCTTTATCATGATGACACATGGACAAGCAGCGTGGCCTGTAAGGTGGCTGGTTTTCTGTCTCTGATGTCCAGTGAAGTATCAGCTCTGACCATCTGGCTCATCACACTAGATCGTTTCATTGTCCTTCACTTTCCATTTAGCACCCTTCGATTTCAAAAAACAACAGCAGCAGTGGCTTGTCTGTTGACTTGGTTGGTTGGTTGGCTTGTTGCCTTGTTGCCTTTACTTCCTGTGGCATCACACTGGGAATTCTACAGTCAGACAGGTATCTGTATTCCACTCCCAGTCACTCAGAAATTTTTCAAAGGATCGACTTATTCCTTTGGTGTTTTGATCGTCTTTAATTTCATTCTGTTTGTGCTGATCTCAACTGGCCAAGCTTTTATCTACTGGTCAATACAAAAGAACGCACTGAGAACTAATACGACCAAAGCATCACGAGACATGATCATAGCACGTCGGTTGATCACTGTGGCTGTAACAGATTTTATGTGCTGGTTTCCCATTGGACTGTGTGGATTTTTGGCATTGGCTGGTATTGCCATGCCTGGAGAGGTAAATGTTGCCTTGGCTATCTTTGTAATGCCCTTAAACTCTGCTCTAAATCCCTTTGTATATACCTTTAACACACTGGCAGAAAAACGAAGAAAATCCCGAGAGACAGAAGTGTTAAAGTGGTTGGAATTTCATGCTGATTTGCATGAGAATAAATAACTACAGTATGTTTTACAAGATATATGAGTGTCTGGTATACCTTATAGTACAGGACCAGTCTGTTTGTTAAGCAACGTGTTGTAGCATTTTCTTAACTG
>CM060315.1:4104350-4112528 GCA_030674185.1 Monoplex corrugatus | reverse complement strand
TTCAAACCTTTCCCTGTAGACTGTGGGGCAGGGATGGCCTGACAAGCAAACCTTTCCCTGTAGACAGTGTGGGCAGGGATGGCGACATCAAACCTTTCCCTGTAGACGTGGGGCAGGGATGGCTGACAAGCAAACCTTTCCCTGTAGACAAGTGGGGCAGGGATGGCCACAAGCAAACCTTTCCCTGTAGACAAGTGGGGCAGGATGGCTGACAAGCAAACTGTTTCCCTGTAGACAAGTGGGGCAGGGTTTGCCACAAGCAAACCTTTCCCTGTAGACAAGTGGGGCATGGGATGGCTGACAAGCAAACCTTTCCCTGTAGATAAGTGGGGCAGGGATGGCCAACAAGCAAACCTTTCCCTGTAGACAAGTGGGGCAGGGATGGCCGACAACAAACTTTCCCTGTAGACAAGTGGGGCAGGGATGGCCAACATTCAAACCTTTCCCTGTAGACAAGTGGGGGCAGGGATGGCCGACAAGCAAAACTTTCCCTGTAGACAAGTGGGGCAGGGATGGCCAACAATCAAACCTTTCCCTGTAGACGGTGGGGCAGGGATGGCCACAAGCAAACTTTCCTGTAGACGTGTGGGGAGGGATGCCAACAAGCAAACCTTTCCCTGTAGACAATTTGGGCAGGGATGGCCAACAAGCAAATCTTTCTCTGTAGACAAGTGGGGAAGGGATGGCCAACAAGCAAACCTTTCCCTGTAGACAATTCGGGCAGGGATGGCCAACAAGCAAATCTTTCCTGTAGACAAGTGGGGAGGGATGGCCAACAAGCAAACTTTCCCTGTAGACAATTGGGCAGGGATGGCCAACAAGCAAACTTTCCCTGTAGACAATGGGGCAGGATGGCAAAAGCAACGTTTCTGTAGACAGTGGGCAGGGATGGCCAACAAGCAAACCTTTCCCTGTAGACAAGTGGGGCAGGGATTGCCAACAAGCAAACCTTTCCCTGTAGACAAGTGGGGCAGGGATGGCCAACAAGCACTGCACTCATTGACGTGCAAAGAAACAAAAGTCTGTTGCTTCAATGACTGTGCTTTCAGTAATAAAATCTACAGAAACACATCTTTGGATAAGTCTGCTAGATGAGTCAAAGTGCAATTAATCAAAGATGGATAGAGTACTGTGATGACAAGAGATCCAGGCCAGTTCTGGATACAGACCCTTCCAGGGCTCGGCATTTTGAGTGAGAAAGAGAGGGAGAGAGACAGAGGGAGGGAGAGACAGAGACAGAGACAGACAGATATACAGACAGACAGACAACAAATAGACAGACAGACAGAGAGAAGGAGATAGACTGAAAGAGAGAGAGACAGAGAGACAGAGAGAGACAAAGACAGAGAGGTGTATATTTGTGCGAGTTAATTCAGCGACAAACACAAACTATCTCTAGCTGTCAAGTGATTTCATTGTTGGTGTATGAGTACTCATCAAACAGAAATAGATTCCACTGTGTTCCTTGTTTCCATTGCTTCCTTCTCTCTCTCTCTTTCTCCCCCCTGTGTGTGTGTGTGTGTGTGTGTGTGTGTGTGGGCGCGTAATTCATGGCCAGCCAAAGCAAGAAAAATAAGGATAACGACGTAAATAGGGGCTCCCTTGGAGCACCTTTGTCTGGCAGGGACTGTCATGCTGCGCAGGTGGCACCTGACCGTCATCAAGCTACTGCTACTATGCACACACACACACACACACACACACACACACACTTGCTCACACGCACACACACTCCAGCACGCATGCACACACATACAGAGACACACAAAACAAGCATACACACACATACACACACACACACACATACACACACACACACACAGACAGACAGACACACACACACACACACGCACACACGCACACACACACACTTGCTCACGCGCACACACTCCAGCACGCATGCACACACATACAGAGACACACAAAACAAGCACACACACACACACACACACACACACTCTCTCTCTCTCTCTCTCTCTCACTCACTCACTCACTCACTCACTTTACTCACACGGTTACAAAGTATGCTGAATTAATCTAGTATTCATACGAGCCGACAATCTGCCATCTGGACGTTATCGTGCATGCTGTTTTTTGCATAGTTAAAGGTTGTGTGACATGTAAAATACCAAACAGTCTTTGAATTAAAGAAACAACTCAAAAACATTTTGCTTGTTGACTGTCATCTCTGTAACACCATTTCAGAAATAATTGTTGTTGTCTCTTCATTTTCCTTTTAATGAATTTTACAACATGCTTCAGATTCTCACATAACACAGCACAAAGTTGAGAAACTCGATAAATGAAGCTTGTGAAGAAATCCCAAGAGTAGAAAGAAAAGCAAAAAAGAACTGGGTGACAAAAGAAATTGTAGGCTTGAAGGAAGAACGGAGCAAGATTAAAGGAAAAGAGAAAGAGGACCAAGATTTAGTTTGATGTTTCTTTTGGTCCGTTTTCTTTTCTTTAGTTTCAGCCCATATCTTCCCATTACAGGATTGTGGTCACAGTTGCAGTCTGTGCCTGGCAGTGTTTTTGTTGTCAGCAAAGAATTTCTAAGTCTTTTATTTACCAGGATGTAGTCAATTTGATTTTTTAGAATTATCTCCTGGACTCATCCATGTTCATTTTCTTCTGTTAGGCTGCTAAACCTAGGTGTTTCCTATTATGAACTCATTCATCTGTGCCCATTCCATACGTTTCTCTCCCCTTTCATTTTGTGTACCAAGGCCTTGAGGTCCAATTATATCCTCCACCCTCTCCTGTCACACTTAAACATTAAAATCTCCCATTATTGTAGCTTCCTGTGATTTGCATTGATCCTTGACTGTCTGTTACTTCATAGTAGTTGTCAATTTCGTCTTGAATACTTGCGGATGTTGGTGCATACACCTGGATGACGTTGATATCCACTGGTTTGCCATCTAACTTAACTAACAAATCCCGGTCTGACACAGTCCAGTATCCCTGGACTGATTATGACTTGTCCCTTTCTATCATGATACCTACCCTTCTTTCTTGTGTATTTCCACCAGAATATATCATTGTATGCTCGCCTGATCTTATCATGCCTGCCCCCTTCCATCTCACTTTTTCCCCTAGTCCTAAAATATTGTTGTCAAGCCTTTGCATCTCAATCTTGACATTTTCTAGTTTTCCCATTTGCAGCAATGTCCTCACATTACACATTGCAATTCTTTTTTAATTTGATTACAGTAGCTTGATGACGGTCAGGTGCCACCTGCGCAGCATGACAGTCCCTGCCGGACAAAGGTGCTCCAAGGGAGCCCCTATTTACATCGTTATCCTTATTTTTCTTGCTTTGGCTGGCCATGAATTACGCGCGCGCACACACACACACACACACACACACACACACACACACACACACACACACACACACACACACACACACACACACACACACACAGAGGGGGAGAGAGAGAGAAGGAAGCAATGGAAACAAGGAACACTGTGGAATCTATTTCTGTTTGATGAGTACTCATACACCAACAATAATAATAATAATTACAATATTTATATAGCGCAAAATCTTGATAAAATCAAATCTAAGCGCTGAAACAGACACACACGCACGCACGCACGCACGTACGCACGCACACACACGCACGCACACACACACACACACACACACACACACACACACACACACACACACGCATGGCTATAAATGGGGAGAAAGAATAAAAGCAATAAAAGCAAGAATAAAAGCAATGGAAAATTATAGAGAGCATATCACTTTGACAGCTAGAGATAGTTTGTGTTTGTCGCTGAATTAACTCATACGTATATACACCTCTCTGTCTCTGTCTCTCTCTGTCTCTCTGTTCTCTCTCTCTCTCTCTCTCAAAAAATAAGACATAAACACTTACAAGCCCGACAATAGTGCTAGACAATATCATACTGGGATTAATTTAATCTCTTTTGACTGATGTGGGCTATATCACGTTAACTCCAAAAGAAGCCGCTTTATTATAGACTCTGTTTTGTAAAGAGCTGTTTTCATTTGCTTTATTTTGCTTTGTTTGCCGATAATTTAAGAGTAGCTAATAATATGAAAATAATGGTATATTTGTAGAATATGTTAGAAGTGGATATTGAAAGGGTATATAGACACTTAAGGGTCTACTATACATGTTAACAAAAACAAAAAAAACAAACAAACCAAAAAACAAATAAATAAAAGGCATAGTGATGTCCCTTGTTAACAGAGTATTTTGGGGCAGTTATGTGAAGATTATATTATTATCACTAAATGTAAGGTTTGGGTGGTCTAGCCCAGATGTTTCATCATATTACAGTTTTGATGTGTGTGTGTGTGCGCACGAGCGCGCGCCCGCGTGTGAGCGTATATGGATGCGTGTGAGTGGGTGTGGGTGTGTGAAAAAGATTTTGGTTTGTCTAAACCTAGACAAATTATTGGCCTGAATGTGGGAACACTGTTCTGATATTTTTTGTTGTTGTTTTCTTTGCATTATGTAGTAGTGGTAAAATGGATGATTGTTCATTATATATGATTTGAATATGTTCGACTGTTCAAGGAATGGATGTTCGATATTTTTTTTGATTATGTGTGAAGAATTTGCGCACATACAAAGAGTGGATTATGTGTCGCACTACTGGAAAATTGTTATCCCCCTTGTCAAAAGACCTTTTCGGGTAATGACAATAAACAGTTTCAGTTTCAGTTTCAGTTTCAGTTTCAGTTTCTCTCTCTCTCTCTCTCTCTCTCTCTCTCCTCTCTCTCTCTCTCTCTCTCTTTCAGTCTATCTCCTTCTCTCTGTCTCTGTTGTCTGTCTGTCTGTATGTCTGTCTGTCTCTGTGTCTGTGTCTGTCTCTCTCTCTCTCTCTCTCTCTCTCTCTCCCTCCCTCCCCCTGTCTCTCTCCCTCTGTTTCTCACTCAAAATGCCGAGCCCTGGAAGGGTCTGTATCCAGAACTGGCCTGGATCTCTTGTCATTGCAGTACTCTATCCATCTTTGATTAATTGCACTTTGACTCATCTAGCAGACTTATCCAAAGATGTGTTTCTGTAGATTTTATTACTGAAAGCACAGTCATTGAAGCAACAGACTTTTTGTTTCTTTGCTGGTCAGTGATGGCCGACACATCAGTGAGTGCAGTGCACGTGTCAGCCATCCCTGACCCACTTGTCTACAGGGAAAGGTTTGAATGTCAGTCATCCCTGCCCCACTTGTCTACAGGGAAAGGTTTGAATGTCAGTCATCCCTGCCCCACTTGTCTACAGGGAAAGGTTTGAATGTCAGTCATCCCTGCCCCACTTGTCTACAGGGAAAGGTTTGAATGTCAGTCATACCTGCCCCACTGGTCTACAGGGAAAGGTTTGAATGTCAGCCACCCCTGCCCCACTTGTCTACAGGGAAAGGTTTGAATGTCAGCCATTCCTGCCCCACTTGTCTACAGGGAAAGGTTTGAATGTCAGCCATTCCTGCTCCACTTGTTACAGGGAAAGGTTTGAATGTCAGTCATCCCTGCCCCACTCGTCTACAGGGAAAGGTTTGAATGTCAGTCATCCCTGCCCCACTTGTCTACAGGGAAACGTTTGCTTGTCGGCCATCCCTGCCCCACTTGTCTACAGGGAAGTGTTTGCTTGTCGGCCATCCCTGCCCCACACGTCTACAGGGAAACGTTTGCTTGTCGGCCATCCCTGCCCCACTCGTCTACAGGGAAACGTTTGCTTGTCGGCCATCCCTGCCCCACACGTCTACAGGGAAACGTTTGCTTGTCGGCCATCCCTGCCCCACACGTCTACAGGGAAACGTTTGCTTGTCGGCCATCCCTGCCCCACACGTCTACAGGGAAACGTTTGCTTGTCGGCCATCCCTGCCCCACTCGTCTACAGGGAAGTGTTTGCTTGTCGGCCATCCCTGCCCCACTCGTCTACAGGGAAACGTTTGCTTGTTGGCCATCCCTGCCCCACACGTCTACAGGGAAGTGTTTGCTTGTCGGCCAAGTGTGCTTGACACGTCAGGAAAAACTTAATCTTTATCGCTTCCAGACACATCATAAGAATGTTACTCATAAGTGACAAGGTGTCAAAACACGTTATATTTTGACATTTTTAGACTACAGTCCCTCAACAAGCACTGTGAACAGTTCTAGGTCTTTGTGAGACTGCAGCTCAGGGATGTTGCACTGAAAATTTCTATATGATTGGAGAAAGTTGCAGGGAACAACTCGGACAAGCAAAAGCGACTTGTGAAAGTTTTTCAAATGAGAGTGATATGGCTGCTGTGTGTAAACATGTAAAGGAAGACTCACATGAGAAGTAAGTGCAATTGTGAACTTTGACCTTCAGACTTGAAAGCTGGCCACATAGTGATTGCTACATAAGCTGACAGTGGAACAGAATAAGTGATGGGTACATGCTGCACCTGATGTGCTCAACAATGTCGAACTGAATTGATCCAAATGTGTGATGGATGTAGTCACTGTAGGTGAGGCATTGGTTCCCTTATATGGTATAGCCAGTTGACATATAAACATATATGTATAGCCAGTTGACATATAAACATATATGTATAGCCAGTTGACATATAAACAAAGTATGGCTGAGCACCAAATTTGCCAGGAAAGGATTTAAGAGCAAATAAAGGCTGTCTTCTGTATTTTTCAACCACCAAGGTCCTGTTGCTGTCCATATTCTGCCTGTTAACATCACCGCCACTGGTATATACCATGTAGAAACCATTTTACCCAAAGTTATACAAGAGATCAGCAGTCAGCGATCAAACACAGAAATTCAGTTTATAGATGACCAAACGAACCAAGTTTTGCCTCACCCACATACAGCCCTGACTTTGACCTCTGTGACCTCTGTGACCTCTGGTGGTTTTCTCTCTCTTGAAAACACGCTTGTTGCCAGGAAGTTTGACCTCTGTGACCTCTGGTTGTTCCCTCTCTTGAAGAACAGGTGTGTTGCCATGTAGTTTGTCCTCTGTGACCTCTGGTTGTTCCCTCTCTTGAAGAACAGGTGTGTTGCCAGTAGTTTGTCCTCTGTGACCTCTGGTTGTTCCCTCTCTTGAAGAACAGGTGTGTTGCCAGGTAGTTTGACCTCTGTGACCTCTGGTTGTTCCCTCTCTTGAAGAACAGGTGTGTTGCCATGTAGTTTGTCCTCTGTGACCTCTGGTTGTTCCCTCTCTTGAAGAACAGGTGTGTTGCCAGTAGTTTGTCCTCTGTGACCTCTGGTTGTTCCCTCTCTTGAAGAACAGGTGTGTTGCCAGGTAGTTTGACCTCTGTGACCTCTGGTTGTTCCCTCTCTTGAAGAACAGGTGTGTTGCCATGTAGTTTGTCCTCTGTGACCTCTGGTTGTTCCCTCTCTTGAAGAACAGGTGTGTTGCCAGGTAGTTTGTCCTCTGTGACCTCTGGTAGTCCCCTCTCTTGAAGAACGGGTGTGTTGCCAGGTAGTTTGTCCTCTGTGACCTCTGGTAGTCCCCTCTCTTGAAGAACAGGTGTGTTGCCAGGTAGTTTGTCCTCTGTGACCTCTGGTAGTCCCCTCTCTTGAAGAACAGGTGTGTTGCCAGGAAGTTTTGCCGCATCTGGGACATTGCAAAAAGTGTGAAATGAAATGACAGCTCAGTACCATCCACAAAGATAATTATTAAAAGACCTTTTCTGAAATGTTCAGATGAGTGTTACAGAAGTCAGTTTATGAGTAACTGACAGAAAAAGAATGAAAGACAGAAGACTAGAGGTATGATGTAAACTGTATGTGGAGGTGCGTGTTCTTCATGTTTTCCCCAATCACACACAGCTATCCATTCAGTCACCTCATCTACCTCTGTAAACAAGACAGCAGATCACAATACTTTATAATCAAACAGGAACCCTCAGTTCATCTTTATCCAGCCACAATCAA
This sequence comes from Monoplex corrugatus, assembly GCA_030674185.1. Classification (NCBI taxonomy): domain Eukaryota; kingdom Metazoa; phylum Mollusca; class Gastropoda; order Littorinimorpha; family Ranellidae; genus Monoplex; species Monoplex corrugatus. The sequence goes on along the minus strand of CM060315.1, from coordinate 4,104,633 downwards.
CAACCACATACGAACATGACGAGATAAATATTCAACGTCCATTGTTCAATACAAGGCAGGTAATCGTTTAGTCAGTTCAGTTATGTTTCCTTCCAAAACAGTCCTTTCACAAGGAATCTTTCACTGCACCAACACTTCCCAGACAATTCGCACAATTCAAATTTCACAGCATCGAAATCATTGTTCAGCATTCAGTTCATCACTGCATATAAATATATCCTTGTTACCGCAAATTCCCAGGGGAGCAGGACAAATCACAAAGGCGTCATTAATCGAAAACGCC
>CM060315.1:4091850-4099350 GCA_030674185.1 Monoplex corrugatus | reverse complement strand
CATCACTGTCATCATCGACAGGTAACAGGGAAAGTGTTCTACATCACTGACATCATCGACAGGTAATAAAGTGTTCTACATCACTGTCATCATCGACAGGTAATAAAGTGTTCTACATCACTGCATCATCGACAGGTAAATAAAGTGTTCTACATCACTGACATCATCGACAGGTAATAAAGTGTTCTACATCACTGTCATCATCGACAGGTAATAAAAATGTTCTACATCACTGTCATCATCGACAGGTAAAAAGTGTTCTACATCACTGTCATCATCGACAGGTAATAAAGTGTTCTACATCACTGACATCATCGACAGGTAATAAAGTGTTCTACATCACTGACATCATCGACAGGTAAATAAAGTGTTCTACATCACTGTCATCATCGACAGGTAATAAAGTGTTCTACATCACTGTCATCATCGACAGGTAACAAAGTGTTCTACATCACTGACATCATCGACAGGTAATAAAGTGTTCTACATCACTGTCAATCATCGACAGGTAAAGGAAAGTGTTCTACATCACTGACATCATCGACAGGTAATAAAGTGTTCTACATCACTGTCATCATCGACAGGTAATAAAGTGTTCTACATCACTGACATCATCGACAGGTAACAGGGAAAGTGTTCTACATCACTGACATCATCGACAGGTAAGAAAGTGTTCTACATCACTGTCATCATCGACAGGTAACAGGGAAAGTGTTCTACATCACTGTCATCATCGACAGGTAAAGAAAGTGTTCTACATCACTGATCATCATCGACAGGTAATAAAGTGTTCTACATCACTGTCATCATCGACAGGTAATAAAGTGTTCTACATCACTGTCATCATCGACAGGTAACAGGAAAGTGTTCTACATCACTGACATCATCGACAGGTAATAAAGTGTTCTACATCACTGTCATCATCGACAGGTAATAAAGTGTTCTACATCACTGTCATCATCGACAGGTAACAGGGAAAGTGTTCTACATCACTGACATCATCGACAGGTAATAAAGTGTTCTACATCACTGTCATCATCGACAGGTAATAAAGTGTTCTACATCACTGTCATCATCGACAGGTAACAGGAAAGTGTTCTACATCACTGCATCATCGACAGGTAACAGGGAAAGTGTTCTACATCACTGTCATCATCGACAGGTAATAGGAAGTGTTCTACATCACTGTCATCATCGACAGGTAATAAAGTGTTCTACATCACTGCATCATCGACAGGTAATAAAGTGTTCTACATCACTGTCATCATCGACAGGTAACAGAAAGTGTTCTACATCACTGACATCATCGACAGGTAATAAAGTGTTCTACATCACTGTCATCATCGACAGGTAATAAAGTGTTCTACATCACTGTCATCATCGACAGGTAATAAAGTGTTCTACATCACTGTCATCATCGACAGGTAACAGGGAAAGTGTCTCATACATCACTGACAATCATCGACAGGTAATAAAGTGTTCTACATCACTGCATCAACGACAGGTAATAAAGTGTTCTACATCACTGTCATCATCGACAGGTAATAAAGTGTTCTACATCACTGACATCATCGACAGGTAATAGAAAGTGTTCTACATCACTGTCACATCGACAGTAATAAAGTGTTCTACACATGTCACATCGACAGGTAATAAAGTGTTCTACATCACTGTCTCATCGACAGGTAATAAAGTGTTCTAATCACTGCATCATCGACAGGTAATAAAAGTGTTCTAATCACTGTCATCATCGACAGGTAATAAGTGTTCACATCACTGTCTATCGACAGGTATAAGTGTTCTACATCACTGTCCATCACGACAGGTAATAAGTGTTCTACATCACTGCATCATCGACAGGTAATAAAGTTCTACATCACTGTCATCATCGACAGTAATAAAGTGTTCTACATCACTGTCTCATCGACAGGTAATAAGTGTTCTACATCACTAATCATCGACAGTAATAGGGAGAGTGTTCTACATCACTGCATCATCGACAGGTAATAGAAGTGTTTACTCACTGACATCATCGACAGTAATAAAGTGTTCTACATCACTGTCATCATCGACAGGTAATAAAGTGTTCTACATCACTGACATCACGAAGGTAAAGGAAAGTGTTCTACATCACTGACACATCGACAGGTAATAGGAAAGTGTTCTACTCACTGACATCATCACAGGTAAAGGCTAATCATGATCACACACTGACATCATCGACAGGTAATAAAGTGTTCACTACAAATACTACATCATCGACAGGTCATGAGTAAAGTGTTCTACATCACTGACATCATCGACAGGTTAATAAGTTTCTACATCACTGAAATTCATCGAAGGTATAAAGTAAAGTGTTCTACATCACTGACATCGAGATGACAGTGTACTAAAGTTACTGACATCACTAAAGAATTCATCGACATTATATACAGTATAAGTTCTACATTCACATCGACATATAGAACAGGTAATCTAACAGATTCTACATCACTGTCACATCATCGACAGGTAATAAGAGTGTTTCTACATCACTGTCAATCAATACGACAGTGTAATACGGAAATGATGTATTCTACATCACTGACATCATCGACAGGTAATAAAGTGTTCTACATCACTGACATCATCGACAGGTAAAAGTGTTCTACATCACTGACAGTATCGGAAAGGTTCAATCATGAATGATTAGTTACTACACACTGTACATCATCGACATGGTAATAAGTAGTTCTACATCACTGACATCATCGAAGTGTCTAAAGGGAAAGTGTTCTACATCACTGACATCATCGACAGGTAATAAAGTGTTCTACATCACTGACATCATCGACAGGTAATAAAGTGTTCTACATCACTGACATCATCGACAGGTAACTAGGGAAAGTGTTCTACATCACTGTACATCATCGACAGGTAATAAAGTGTTCTACATCACTGACATCATCGACAGGTAATAGGGAAAGTGTTCTACATCACTGACATCATCGACAGGTAATAGGGAAAGTGTTCTACATCACTGTCATCATCGACAGGTAAGAAAGTGTTCTACATCACTGACATCATCGACAGGTAATAAAGTGTTCTACATCATGACATCATCGACAGGTAATAAAGTGTTCTACATCACTGTCATCATCGACAGGTAATAAAGTGTTCTACATCACTGACATCATCGACAGGTAATAAAGTGTTCTACATCACTGACATCATCGACAGGTAATAAAGTGTTCTACATCACTGACATCATCGACAGGTATAAGTGTTCACATCACTGTCATCACGACAGGTAATAAAAGTGTTCTACATCACTGACATCATCGACAGGTAATAAAGTGTTCTACATCACTGACATCATCGACAGGTAATAAAGTGTTCTACATCACTGTCATCATCGACAGGTAATAGGGAAAGTGTTCTACATCACTGTACATCATCGACAGGTAATAAAAGTGTTCTACATCACTGTCATCATCGACAGGTAATAAAGTGTTCTACATCACTGTCATCATCGACAGGTAATAAAGTGTTCTACATCACTGACATCATCGACAGGTAATAAAGTGTTCTACATCACTGACATCATCGACAGGTAAAGGGAAAGTGTTCTACATCACTGTCATCATCGACAGGTAATAAAGTGTTCTACATCACTGACATCATCGACAGGTAATAAAGTGTTCTACATCACTGTCATCATCGACAGGTAATAAAGTGTTCTACATCACTGCATCATCGACAGTAATAAATGTTCTACATCACTGAATCATCGACAGGTAATAAGTGTTCTACATCACTGCATCATCGACAGGTAATAAAGTGTTCTACATCACTGTCATCATCGACAGGTAATAAAGTGTTCTACATCACTGTCATCATCGACAGGTAATAAAGTGTCTACATCACTGCACATCGACAGGTAAAAGTGTTCTACTCACTGCATCTCGACAGGTAATAATGTTTACACACTGTCATCATCGACAGGTAATAAGGTTTACATCAGCATCATCGACAGGTAAAAGTGTTCTACTCACTGCACATCGACAGGTAAAATGTTCTACATCACGCATCACGACAGGTAATAAAGTGTTCTACATCAGTCTCATCGACGTAAAAAGTGTTCTAATCACTGCACATCGACAGGTAATAATGTCACTCACGTCATATCGACAGTAAAAAGGTTCTACATCACTGCATCATCGACAGGTAAAAAGTGTTCTACTCACTGCATCATCGACAGTAAAGTGTTTCTCACTGCACCGCAGGAATAAGTTTTATCACTTCATCATCGACAGGTAATAAAGTGTCACATCTGCTCACGAAGTAAATGTTCTACATCACTGCACATCGACAGTAAAAAGTGTTCTACATCACTGTCATCATCGACAGGTAATAAAGTGTTCTACATCACTGCATCATCGACAGTAAAGAAGTGTTCTACATCACTGTCATCACGACAGGTATAAGTGTTCACTCCTGTCTCATCGACAGGTAATAAGTGTTCTACACTGACATCGACAGGTAAAGGAAAGTGTTCACACACTGCACTCGACAGGTAATAAAGTGTTCTACTCACTGCATCATCGACAGGTAATAATGTTCACTCAGCACTCGACAGGTAAAAGGTTCTACATCACTGCATCATGACAGTAATAAGTGTTCTACTCCGCATCATCGCAGGTAATAATGTTCTACTCATGCATCACGACAGGTATAGGAAGTGTTCTACATCACTGCATCATCGACGTAATAAATGTCTACATCACGCTCACGACAGTAATAAAGTGTTCTACATCACTGACATCATCGACAGGTAATAAAGTGTTCTACATCACTGCATCATCGACAGGTAATAAAGTGTTCTACATCACTGCATCATCGACAGGTAATAAAGTGTTCTACATCACTGACATCATCGACAGGTAAAAGTGTTCTACATCACTGACATCATCGACAGGTAATAAAGTGTTCTACATCACTGCATCATCGACAGGTAATAAAGTGTTCTACATCACTGCATCATCGACAGTATAAAGTGTTCTACATCACTGCATCATCGACAGGTAAAGTGTTCTACATCACTGTCATCATCGACAGTAATAAGTTTCTACATCACTGACATCATGACAGTAATAAAGTGTTCTACATCACTGTCATCATCGACAGTAAAAAGTGTTCTACATCACTGTCTCATCGACAGGTAAAAAGTGTTCTACATCACTGCATCATCGACAGGTAATAAAGTGTTCTACATCACTGCATCATCGACAGGTAAAAAGTGTTCTACATCACTGCATCATCGACAGTAATAAAGTGTTCTACATCACTGCATCATCGACAGGTAATAAAGTGTTCTACATCACTGCATCATCGACAGGTAATAAAGTGTTCTACATCACTGCATCATCGACAGGTATAAAGTGTTCTACATCACTGCATCATCGACAGTAATAAAGTGTTCTACATCACTGTCATCATCGACAGTAATAAAGTGTTCTACATCACTGACATCATCGACAGGTAAAAGTGTTCTACATCACTGCATCATCGACAGGTAATAAGTGTTCTACATCACTGCATCATCGACAGTAAAAGTGTTCTACATCACTGACATCATCGACAGGTAAAAAGTGTTCTACATCACTGCATCATCGACAGGTAATAAGTGTTCTACATCACGCATCATCGACAGGTAAAAAGTGTTCTACATCACTGACATCATCGACAGTAATAAAGTGTTCTACATCACTGCATCATCGACAGGTAATAAAGTGTTCTACATCACTGCATCATCGACAGGTAAAAAGTGTTCTACATCACTGCATCATCGACAGGTAATAAAGTGTTCTACATCACTGTCATCATCGACAGTAATAAAGTGTTCTACATCACTGCATCATCGACAGGTAATAAAGTGTTCTACATCACTGACATCATCGACAGGTAATAAAGTGTTCTACATCACTGTCATCATCGACAGGTAATAAAGTGTTCTACATCACTGTCATCATCGACAGTAATAAAGTGTTCTACTCACTGACATCATCGACAGGTAATAAAGTGTTTACATCACTGTCATCATCGACAGGTAATAAAGTGTTCTACATCATGCATCATCGACAGTAATAAAGTGTTCTACATCACTGTCATCATCGACAGGTAATAAAGTGTTCTACATCACTGTCATCATCGACAGGTAATAAAGTGTTCTACATCACTGACATCATCGACAGTAATAAGTGTTCTACATCACTGCATCATCGACAGGTAAAAAGTGTTCTACATCACTCATCATCGACAGGTAATAAAGTGTTCTACATCACTGACATCATCGACAGGTAAAAAGTGTTCACATCACTGCATCATCGACAGGTAATAAAGTGTTCTACATCACTGCATCATCGACAGGTAATAAAGTGTTCTACATCACTGACATCATCGACAGGTAATAAGTGTTCTACATCACTGCATCATCGACAGGTATAAAGTGTTCTACATCACTGCATCATCGACAGGTATAAAGTGTTCTACATCACTGCATCATCGACAGGTAATAAAGTGTTCTACATCACTGACATCATCGACAGGTAATAAAGTGTTCTACATCACTGACATCATCGACAGTAATAAAGTGTTCTACATCACTGTCACATCGACAGGTAATAAAGTTTCTACATCACTGCATCATCGACAGGTAATAAAGTGTTCTACATCACGCATCATCGACAGGTAATAAAGTGTTCTACATCACTGCATCATCGACAGGTAATAAAGTGTTCTACATCACTGACATCATCGACAGGTAATAAAGTGTTCTACATCACTGTCATCATCGACAGGTAATAAAGTGTTCTACATCACTGACATCATCGACAGGTAATAAAGTGTTCTACATCACTGTCATCATCGACAGGAAAAAGTGTTCTACATCATGCATCATCGACAGGTAATAAAGTGTTCTACATCACTGACATCATCGACAGGTAATAAAGTGTTCTACATCACTGACATCATCGACAGGTAATAAAGTGTTCTACATCACTGTCATCATCGACAGGTAATAAAGTGTTCTACATCACTGTCATCATCGACAGGTAATAAAGTGTTCTACATCACTGCATCATCGACAGGTAATAAAGTGTTCTACATCACTGACATCATCGACAGGTAATAAAGTGTTCTACATCACTGTCATCATCGACAGGTAAAAAGTGTTCTACATCACTGTCATCATCGACAGGTAATAAAGTGTTCTACATCACTGACATCATCGACAGGTAATAAAGTGTTCTACATCACTGACATCATCGACAGGTAATAAAGTGTTCTACATCACTGTCATCATCGACAGGTAATAAAGTGTTCTACATCACTGCATCATCGACAGGTAATAAAGTGTTCTACATCACTGTCATCATCGACAGGTAATAAAGTGTCTACATCACTGTCATCATCGACAGGTAATAAAGTGTTCTACATCACTGCATCATCGACAGGTAA
>CM060315.1:4076850-4079350 GCA_030674185.1 Monoplex corrugatus | reverse complement strand
ACTTAAGGCTTGTGCCATGATCATTCTGGATCTTGTCCATCACATGGGTTTATGTGCAGGCTTAAGGCTTGTGCCGTGTTCATTCTGGATCTTCTCCATCACATGGGTTTATGTGCAGGCTTAAGCCCAAGTTAAGGCTTGTGCCATGATCATTTTGGATCTTGTCCATCACATGGGTTTATGTGCAGGCTTAAGGCTTGTGCCATGATCATTCTGGATCTTCTCCATCACATGGGTTTATGTGCAGGCTTAAGGCTTGTGCCATGATCATTCTGGATCTTCTCCATCACATGGGTTTATGTGCAGGCTTAAGGCTTGTGCTGTGATCATTCTGGATCTTCTCTATTACATGGCACCAGTGGCATCAGTACATATGGTATTCATTAGGAGCACGGAGACGTCATCTTAAGAAACTGAAACTGAATGTATCGTCAGGTGTTTATGGTCTTCCTCTATTTGTGTCTTCCTTCTGGTGTCCAGTGAAGGGCAGTCCGGGTGACGTTACCCTGCTGTCTTCCTTCTGGTGTCCAGTGAAGGGCAGTCCGGATGACGTTACCCTGCTGTCTTCCTTCTGGTGTCCAGTGAAGGGCAGTCTGGGTGATGTTGTCCTGCTGTCTTGCTTCTGGTGTCCACTGAAGGACAGTCTGGGTGATGTTGTCCTGCTGTTTTCCTGTTGGTGTCCAGTGAAGGGCAGTCCTGGTGATGTTGTCCTGCTGTCTTGCTTCTGGTGCCCAGTGAAGGGCAGTCCAGGTGATGTTGTCCTGCTGTCTTCCTTCTGGTGTCCAGTGAAGGGCAGTGTGGGTGATGTTATCCTGCTGTCTTCCTTCTGGTGTCCAGTGAAGGGCAGTCCGGGTGATGTTGTCCTGCTGTCTTCCTTCTGGTGTCCAGTGAAGGGCAGTCCAGGTGATGTTGTCCTGCTGTCTTCCGGTTGGTGTCCAGTGAAGGGCAGTCCTGGTGATGTTGTCCTGCTGTCTTCCTTCTGGTGTCCAGTGAAGGGCAGTCTGGATGATGTTGTCCTGCTGTCTTCCTTCTGGTGTCCAGTGAAGGGCAGTCTGGATGATGTTGTCCTGCTGTCTTCCGGTTGGTGTCCAGTGAAGGGCAGTCCTGGTGATGTTGTCCTGCTGTCTTCCTTCTGGTGTCCAGTGAAGGGCAGTCTGGATGATGTTGTCCTGCTGTCTTCCTTCTGGTGTCCAGTGAAGGGCAGTCTCGGTAATGTTACCCTGCTGTCTTCCGTTGAGTTGATCGATCCATGTTCATCGTCTCTTCATGATGATAGTGTCTATGCTTTTTCATTTATGTATTTATTCATTTTGGTGACGGATACTGATATCAATTTTTTCACATAGGGAAAGTACTATTGACATACAGACATCATGTAACATACATAATACATATCAAAGAACATAACTCTTGAGAGTCACGTAGGAACTTCTCAGATCTAACACAGTTTGCGCTACCCATTCAGCTAGCATAGAAGCAGATACAAAGTACAAAAACCGTAAGCCCAGAACACTCCTCAAAAAAGGAGCGCCCAAGCTTACCTTTATACTCTGCAACTACCCTACACACAACTATGAGAGAGGAGAGAAACACATACAATATATAGGTCTTACGTTCAAGACTGACATAGTCTTTTATTCTTGAACTGACCAAACACACACACATAGACAAGACAGAACTGGCACCTGTGACGTTAGTGCTTATGGAATTCATTCCAAGTGCGGAGACGTCGTCTCGAGAAACTGAAACTGAAACTGAGCTGGGAAGAGAGAGTGTTTGTATGGCTTATCAGTTTTACATCTACAAAAAGTACCTGGGCCCTGGCCATTATGCCGACTAAAAAGAGGACATAAATCAGCATCACCTGTCATCGCTTTACAGGACCCACGAAACGAGAGTGTACTTAAGGTGGGGAGGAGTTTAATTATTCACATAAAAATACTGTTTGCATACCTTGACATTTGTGTTTGCATAACCCCTGTGTGCTAAGTGACCAGTGACTAGGTGATAAGACAAGTCACCAGGTAACGGTGAACTGTACGGTCAAGCAACACTAAAAGATGTACCTGTTTGTGGTCAGTAAGAACAACTTCATGAAATAGGGAGAACAGTGGCAGAATGGTTCAGACGTTCGCCTGCCAATAACTAAACTCGAGGTTCCAGGGTTCGCTCCCGGTACAGGCCTCGACTTTTCTCCTCAGTTTGACCTCAAAATCGAACTGAACGTCTAGTCCTTGAGAAAGGGGACGAAAAACTAGTCGGACCCTTGTGCCTTCTGATGTGCACGCTAAAGATCCCACGGCAGTTGAAAATCGTGATGGGCAGGGCATTGCCCGGCTGCCTTGGTATAAAAACATTGGGGAGATAGGTTGATTTCCCAGGTCCTCCCTTTGAAGACCAATTAGCCTTCTTGCATTTCTGAAGTCTTGGTAAAAAAAATATGAATATAGACATGAATTTGAAGCGAAGGAGAGGGGATGGGCGCCGCCCTCGTGGTGCT
>CM060315.1:4066850-4069350 GCA_030674185.1 Monoplex corrugatus | reverse complement strand
GCGTATACATGCATACATACCTACATACATATGAGCGTATACATGCATACATACATGCTTACATACTTACATACATAAATCTAAGCTGAGCGTATACATGCATACATACATACATACATAAATCTAAGCGTATACATACATACATACATACATACGTACGCACATGCATACATAATAATTACAATATTTATATAGCGCAAATCTCGACAAAATCAAATCCAAGCGCCGAAAAGAACACACACGCACACACGCACGCACGCACACACACGCACACACACACACACACACACACACACACACACACACACACACACACACACACACACACACATACACATGCATGGCCACAAATGGGGAGAAAAGAATAAAAGCAATAAAAGCAAGAATAAAACCAATGGAAAACCACAGAGAGCACATCATATACAATTATATATTAAAACAAAGTGATTCCCCTCCGAGCGGAGACAGGCTGCAGAAGAATGGTTGAGTGAGGTTAGGATTTTATGCAGAGGAGAAAAGGTGAGTTTTGAGAGCGGACTTGAAGGAGGCAAAAGTAGGTTGCTGACGGACTGAGAGAGGAAGTTTGTTCCAGGAGAGTGGACCAGAAACAGAGAAGGCTCGTGGACCATAGGTATTGAGCTTAGTGCGTGGAAAGCGAAAAGTCAGAGGATCGGAGGCAGAGCGGAGGGTACGTGAGGGAACATAGATCTCAAGTAGGCTTGACAGGTAATCGGGGGCTGCGTTATTGAGGCTTTTGTAGCACATGGTGTCTAGTTTGTACTGTATGCGCTTTGATACAGGGAGCCAGTGAAGTTGTGCCAGGAGAGGAGATATGTGGTCAGCTTTTTTCTTTTTGAGTACAAGGCGTACAGCATTGTTTTGAATGCGCTGTAGGATGTGAATGGTGGAGGCAGGAAGACCAGACAGGAGTGAATTGCAATAGTCAATGCGAGACATTATGAAGGAGAGGACGAGTTTTGCAGTTGTTTCGACAGAGAGATACTTCCTGATCAGGCTTATACGATGGAGATGATAGTAGCAAGATCTGGCAGTTTGAGAAACAAAGTTGTTCATGGAGAGGGTAGAGTCAATGCAGACACCAAGGTTTTTAGCTGAATCAGAAATTGGGACTGATGTGTTACATAATGGGAGAGAAAGAGGAGGCAGCTGGGAAAGTTTCTGACGGGTGCCAATGAGGATAGCTTCTGTCTTGTCGTCATTAAGCTGAAGTCTATTGTGTGTCATCCAGTTCTTAATGTCTGAGTAACACTCAGTGGTGCGAGTCAACAGGCGCTGTATATTATCAGGTGAGTCACTGTCTTGAAGTTGGGTGTCATCAGCATAGAAGTGGTGTTTTATAGAGTGGGAGTTGATGATGGTGGACAGGGGGGAGGTATAAAGAGTGAAAAGAACAGGGCCAAGGACAGATCCTTGTGGAACACCACAGGTCAGGTATGCAGGTTGAGAGTAAGTGCCATTGATGAGAACAGTTTGTTTTCTGTTTGATAAATACGAAGTGAAAAAGGAGAGAGCAATGTCAGAGATGCCAAAAGTATGATGAAGTCTAGAAAGGAGAATACCATGGTCAATGGTATCGAAGGCTGCAGACAGATCAAGGAGTGTGAGGAGAGAGACTTTGCCAGTATCAGTTGCAAGGAGGAGATTGTTGAGAATGTGTAGTAGGGCAGTTTCAGTGCTATGGCACTGGCGGTAGGCTGACTGGAAAGGATTGAGGAGATTGTTGGCAGACAGGTGAGAGTTCAGCTGGTTGAGGACAACCTTTTCAAGGAGTTTTGACAAGAAAGAGAGATTAGAGATAGGCCTGTAATTTTTCAGTTCATTTGGGTCTAAATTGTGTTTCTTGAGGAGAGGGTGAACAATAGCAGACTTGAAAGAATCTGGGACAGTTCCAGTTTGAAAAGAAGTGTTGATGATGTCAGTGATGAATGGGAGGAGAGTAGGGAGACAATCGGAGTAGAGAGAACCTGGAAGAGGATCCAGTTCGCGGTTTTGAACGACATGGATCTGATTGTGTTGAAAATTTCTTCTTGTGAGACTGGGGTAAAAGTAGTGAGAGGTGTGCCAGAGAAGGAAGGGTCAGGTGGGCATGGTTGACAGGGTGTCCTGTCAAGCCTGTCACGAAGAGTTTGTATTTTGGTGGTGAAATACTTAGAGAATACAGATGGGAGTTCTTCATTTGTATGTTTTGTTGGGAGAGGTAAATCTTTTCGTGTGCCAAGGAGATGATTCATGGTTGTAAAGAGTTCTTTTGAAGAAGAGGCATTCAGGATTTTGGTTTGGAAATAGCTTGTTTTTGCAGATATAGAGAGAGACAGACAAACAGAGACAGACACAGAGAGAGAGGGAGACAGAGAGACAGACAGACAGAGACAGACACAGAGAGAGAGGGAGAAAGAGACATGCATACAGACAGACAGAGACAGAGACACAGAGACAGTGGGAGACACAGAGACAGACAGACAGACAGACATAAAGACAG
>CM060315.1:4056850-4064350 GCA_030674185.1 Monoplex corrugatus | reverse complement strand
TTATTATTATCATATTATTATTATTATCATTATTATCATTATTATTGTTTTGTTGTTGTTGATGTTGTTGTTGTTGTTGTTTGTTGTTGTTGTGTTGTTGTTAGTAAGCAGACATTTGCTTTGTCTTAAGAAGGCTTTGAAAAATGTCTGTGTTGGGTTGGACGAAAACAATTTCTTCAGGGCTGCAAGCAGTTTCACTTTCAGTCTCTAAACACTGGCATCTCCACGCTTGGGACCAATTCCATATGCGCTGAGGCACAGATGCCATACACGGAAGAAGGTCCAAGTTTGTCATGGCATGATGCTGCACGTAAATCCTACTTACTGGCAAGTATGAAGGAAGTTGTCAGAAGCACGATACGTCCGAACAGTTTCTTGAACCCATGTTTTCCATATTTAGGGCTTGCGAGTCCCGACATGTTTGTTTGTTGTTTGTTTGTGTGTTTGTTTGTTTGTTTGTTGTTGTTTGTTTGTGTGTTTGTTTGTTTGTTTGTTTGTTTGTTTGTGCGCTTGTTTGTTTGTTTGTTTGTTTGTGTGCTTGTTTGTTTGTTTGTGTGTTTGTTTGTTTGTTTGTTTGTGTGTTTGTTTGTTTGTTTGTTTGTGTGTTTGTTTGTTTGTTTGTTTGTTTGTTGTTTGTTTGTTTGTTTGTTTGTTTGTTTGTGCCTTGTTTGTTTGTTTGTTTGTTTGTGCGTTGTTTGTTTGTTTGTTTGTTGTGTGCTTGTTTGTTTGTTTGTTTGTTTGCATGGTTCACAACTTTAGTTTCAGTTTCTCAAGATGACGTCTCCGCGCTCGGAACGAATTCCATATACACTAACGTCACAGATGCCACGAGTATTGTGATCATGGCACAAGCCTAAAGCCTACACATAAACTTATGAGCTGACCAGGTCCTGAGGCCCTACCTAAACTATGTTTTAACTAGGTATATTTAATAGTGCTATTTTATCAGCCTACGACTGGAATAATCTCGGTTACATGTAAATGACATGTGTACCTGCGTATCTTACATTCAAAAAAAGAACATATACATAAAGTAAATAAATAAGTCATTAAAAGTCTGAATCACAACACAACTAACTATTCTGTATAAATTCCTATCACATGACAGAACACCCCACACACACACACACAGTCTATCCCAGATGCTCATCTGTCTATCAACTAGGTGAAGACAATATTTTTTAATCATAGATAGGCATGTAAGTAAGTGATGATGATCCCTATTGCATACAGAATATACATAACGATATTTTATGCATCGGAAGTTTAAAAATGAATATTAAGATTCAGCATATGTCAACATTTCCCCTATGAAACCGTTTCACAGACCACATCCCTTTGCTGAACGACAATCAAGCATTATCAAACAATGTGAAATTATATCAATTTATACATATAAGACAAATATTATTCACAAAAAACAACCTACAACTTACAAAACATATAAGACAATATTCAAATCAATTATGGTTTATTATGTACATCAATATTCAAGAACATTTCTTGAAGAAAATCTGTTTTCTACGGAGAGAATTTTATCATATAGTTGTCCCACTGAACATTAGAAATGGACAAATGAAAGTTTTATTTTGACATTATATTGTTCAAGTTTGAGTCTCTGATTTAACATTTTTTGGAAAGTATGTGTATTTGGAACAGCTGTACTAAAACGTGAACACTGATCAGTTTCCTGAGCGACCATTTTGTGGACATAATCTGATCAAGAATGTTGAGAGTTCCATGGACAGCAAAGAAAACAAACGAGACAGTCTTGACGGAAGCAGACACAAGAAGATCATTCATAAGGAAGATTAGGAAAAGACGGGAAAATTTATAGGCCATTTTATGAGGAAAGGGGAATTGGAACACCTGGTCACAACAGGAAAGCTGGAGGGGAGAGTACCAGGTAGGCCCAGGGAAAAAAATGTTGGACAGACTTGCAGAGAAGACAAAGAGGGTGGAAGATGTGCTTGCGGCGACAAGGGATAGATGCATATAGAGGGCCATGATCGCCAACGCCATGTGGCAGGGCACTTGATGATGATGATGAATCTGATCAAGAACTCGCTGACCAGGACATCCGGTTGTGCGATAGTTTTTCAAAGTCAGTGTTCAAATATCAGCCATTATATTTTGAAGAAAGCGTGTTAAACATTCATGACCCCCACACCACCCCACCCCACCCCACCAGTCAGTCAGTCATTCATCCATCCATTCATTCATCCATCCATCCATTCATTCATTCATTCATTCATCCATTCATTCATTCATTCATTCGTTCGTTCACATATCCACATGCGCCCATGCACGCACGTATGCACGCTCGTGCGCACGGATACGCGCACGTACATATATACATACGCGCGTGTCGGCGCGCTCTCACGCGTATGCATACAATTCAAGTCAACAACCATTTATTACCAGTTTAACTCATACTGTACTGACAGCGCACACACACATGCACACTGAATCAAAACTACGTTTGTGTACTTTGATTCATACAAATCTCAATGAGAGAGAGACAGACAGATACAGAGAGAAAAAGAGAGACAGACAGACAGACAGACAGGCAGGCAAGCAGACACAGACAGGCAGACAGACAGACACAGACAGACTGACAGGCGGACAGGCAGACACAGACAGACAGACACAGACAGACAGGCAGGCAACACAGACAGACAGACACAGCAGACAGGCGGCAGACACAGACAGACAGACACAGACAGACAGGCAGGCAGACACAGACAGACAGACACAGATTGACAGGCAGGCAGACACAGACAGACAGACAGACACAGACAGACAGACAGACAGGCGGACAGGCAGACACAGACGGACAGACAGACAGAGGAAGAGAGACAGACAGACACAGACAGACAGGACACAGACAGACACAGACAGACACAGACAGACAGACAAAGTGAGACAGACGGACAGACAGACAAAGGAAGAGAGACAGACAGACAGACAGGCAAACATGCAGACAGAAAGAGAGAGAGGGGTGAGAGAGAGAGAGAGAGACAGGCAGACAGACAGACAGACAGAGAAAGAGAGAGAGAGAGATTTGAGACTTAAGACTTCATAATATAAAATTGTTATTATTCAAGGATAGTAGCATCAAGTCCCGTTGGACCTGTCTACAGCTAGTCGTTGCTACACTACACACACACTATAAGCATGAAAAAGAACATAAAAACATAAATTATGAAACAAGTTATGGTGTGATAAAAAAATTTAATATTGACTTTTATACCAACGGCTTTTCATGCGCTTTACAAAGAGACAGACAGACGGACAGTGACAGTAACAGAGAGAGAGAGACAGGGACAGAGAGAGAGAGACAGGGACAGAGACAGAGAGACAGTGACAGAGACAGAGAGATAGTGACAGAGACAGAGAAAGAGAGAGACAGAGAAAGAGACAGACAGACAGACAGACGGACAGTGACAGTAACTGAGAGAGAGAGAGACAGTAACAGAGAGAGAGAGACAGAGAGATAGTGACAGAGACAGAGAGACAGAGACAGAGACAGAGAGAGAGAGAGAGAAAGAGAGAGAGAGAGAGAAAGCGAGAAAGCGAGAGAGCGAGAGAGAGAGAGCGAGCGAGAGAAAGAGAGAGAGACAAAGACAGAGACAGAGAGAGACAGAGGTAAACAAAGTACATACATACGCCCATATGCAAATGCACTCCCTTACCTTTCCCTCCCCTTCCTTCTCCGTCTCCCCCCCCCCCCCCCCCCCCAATTCACAACAACATGTGGATTGGGTAGACATCGCGGTCAACCCGTTCTAGGCAGAAATTTTATCCAAAACTTGACACAAAGGTCCGGAATGAGTGGGGTTTTTTTTGTTTTTTGTTTTGTTTTTCTTCTTCTTCTTCTTGTTACGATATCAGAAGTGGAATAAAAGTAATCTTGCACCAATTACGTTCACATGCCCTCCAACAAGATATCCTCGTCACTTAAGCCACACAGATACGTTAGACACGTGAAATCCACTGCTTCACTCTCACCCTCACTCATGGGGGTTTTAAAGTT
Source organism: Monoplex corrugatus (assembly GCA_030674185.1). Lineage (NCBI taxonomy): Eukaryota > Metazoa > Mollusca > Gastropoda > Littorinimorpha > Ranellidae > Monoplex > Monoplex corrugatus. The sequence continues at coordinate 4,060,314 of CM060315.1, read as the reverse complement.
GATAGCAATGATTGTGACAAGTTCACGATTCGTAGTACTACATTGTGCACCCAGTGTGTTCCCTCACCGTCACCCTTCCTGCTGACCACGGCCAGCGGAGGTTGAAACTGATGGTGATAAGGCCTACGCAGAGTGGGTTCGTTTTCGGCTCGCGATCGGCACGTAATCGGCTTTGTCCTTGATGACCTTGCCGACTGGTAGCCGTGGAAATTAAAAAACCTCTTTCATCCAATAGCACAGGCAGAGTGAACACGGCTCGTGTTCGGCTCGCGATCGGCTACCATTCGGCAACTTTCTGTGCCGACTGGCATCTAAGCGCTGCACTTAATTTCACTCGGCGACCTCTCGTCACTACGTGCTGAGCGTGCTACGCGGGCTTTTTGATGTGTGTTGTGTGTGTAGCGTGTATTTTTTGTCACTCTTTTTTTCTCAAAATGGAAGCAGAAAGGATCATCACCGCTGTCCAAAAAAGACCTGACTTGTACGACAAGACTTCCTGAAATTGGTTGTCCTTTTTTCAATTTGAGGCCCAATTATCTCCAGGAGTGTTTGGAATGTGTTTGGTTTCATTCTTATGTACAATAAACACTTTTCCTCATCTTGGAGAATGCCTTCAATGAGGTGATGGTATTCACCAAATGTTGGCCTTTCTTGGAATATGGGATGTACCCAATAACGCCTATTAGGTCTAGAATTTCTTCTTTTCAACCACAACAGCAATAAAAGCTGAAGTTTCTCCATTTTCTCTGACCCAGATCTCTAGTCAATGAATAAATCTTGATGCTTTTTAACGAGTTCCGGCCCAGATCTCTAGATTTCCCGCCACAATTTTATTCACGAGCCGTACGCGAACCGAATGCAAGACGTGCAGTTCACGTCTTGCTCTCGGCTCGTGTACGGCTCAGCATCTATGAAAACCGAATAGCCGAACCCACTCTGCGTAGGCCTATATGCAGTTTACACCTGTTGTATTATTATGATAAGCACACAACCCTTCAGTAAGTATAGGTTATTGTCTGAATTTTCGAAGGACGTAGATATCAGTGATATAGTTGTAATTATCAATGACACTATTTTGGCAATTATGGTTTTGTGTGTTGTTTTTGTTTTTGTTTGTTTAGTTTAGTTTACATATTTTTCGTAATGATGTTCATATACAACTAATTCACAAATACACATACATACATTCTACAAATATACGTACTTACAAACAAACATACATACATACATACATACATTTATTCATTCATACATACATACATACATACATACATTTATTCATTCATACATACATGCATACATACATACATAATTACATACATACATACATACATACATACATACATACATACGTGCATGCATGCATACATACATACATACATACATTCATTCATTTATACATACATACACACACATACATACATACATACATACATTCATTTATACATACATACATACATACATACATACATACAAACATACATACATACATACATACACATACATACATACATACATACATTTATACATACATACACACATACATACATACATACATACATTCATTTATACATACATACACACACATACATACATACATACATACATACATACATACATTCATTTATACATACATACACACACATACATACACACACATACATACACACACATACATACACATACATACATACACACACATACATACATACATACATACATACATACATACATACATACATACATACATTCATTTATACATATACACACACATACATACATACATACATACATACATTCATTTATACATACATACACACACATACATACATACACATACATACACACACATACATACATACATACAGACGCACATACGTATGAAGCACTAAGCTGACACAACCAGAATGACGGGCAGCCAACAGGCCAGTTTTTCACGTTGTGGGCTGGGATTGAACTCGAGACATCAGATCTGGAGTCCCCAGCCCTATCAAAAAAAAACCAACCAGCCTACTTATAAAAACCACTTGTGGCCCACACGAGGATTGAACTCAGAACCCTTGAGTAATGAGCAAGGTGCTCCAACAACTCAGCCAACAGGACACATTATCATGAATGTCTCCGACACCCCTCCTCAACCACCACTCTGCTTATAGAAAAAAAAATGTTTATCGTTTTTGAACATTTACCTTGGTGCGAGCTGTTTCTGGTGTTATACAGAATCACATGTCAAGCTGCGCTTGTCCAGATAAGACCAGACTGTTTTCAAGGTCACAATCAGCGAAACGTGCTATGATTAAAACAGAAAGAAAAAACGTAATTGTCTTAATTTCCGGGAACGGAGTCGTCTGAATATCTAAGTTGCTATGTGGTTGCGATCTTCTCCGTGCTGATTGTCTGTCAAAGTTATCTTGTAGAAGAGTGGCAGAATGGTTCAGACGTTCGCCTGCCAATAACTAAACTAGAGGTTCCAGGGTTCGTTTCCCTGTGAGGCCTCAACTTTCCTCTAGTTTGACCGGAAAATCTTACTGAACGTCTAGTCCTTCGGAAGGGAACAAAAAAGAGCCAGACCCGTGTGCCTTCTGGCCTGCGCACGCTAAAAGATCCCACGACAGTTGAAAATCGTGAAAAGCTGGAGATTTGCCCGGCTGCCCCAGTATAAAATATAGGAGAGACAGGTGCATGTCCGAAGTCCCTCCCCTTGAAGGCCATCTAGCCTTCTTACCTTTTTGAGGTCTTAGTCAAAAAAATACATAAATAAATAGCGGGTGGCGCTGCACCTCGGCGACGTGCTGTCAATGGGTAGAACAGCCTGAGTTTCACATGGTAAAATCCATCGTGATGAAAATAAATATGAACATGAATATGAACATGAACATTAACATGAACGTGAATATGAACATGAATATAACGTGAACGTGAATATAATATGAACATGAATATGAACGTGAGCATGAATATGAACATGAATATGAACGTGAGCATGAATATGAATATTAACATGAATATTACATGAATATGAACATGAATATGAATATGAACATGAATATGAATATGAATATGAACATGAATATGAACGTGAATATGAATATGAATAGAGTCTGCATGGGCGAGAGCTGGATGTAAAATAACATTAACATACTTATGCCATTACCATCGAAAATGGAAATGTGTTCTAGTTCTTCTTCTTGTTTTTCCTTTTTTGTTTTTTTTGGTTTGCGTGTGTGTGTGTGTGTGTGTGTGTGTGTGTGTGTGTGTGTGTGTGTGTGTGTGTGTGTGTGTGTGTGTGTGTGTGTGTGTGTCTGTGTCTGTGTCTGTGTTTTTTTTTTTTTGTTTTTTTTTTGCTCTTGTTTTTCTCGATAGAAAAGATAACACATATCATGGCTTGACCGTTTGACCGTTTTGTTTAGTCCTTTATAAGTTGGGTGACCTTGGACATGTAAGCGATAACACAGCACGTCCGC
>CM060315.1:4039350-4041850 GCA_030674185.1 Monoplex corrugatus | reverse complement strand
GGGATGTATTTTACTTTGGGTGTAGCGTGAAGCTGTCATTGTTGTGATAGCAGCATTTTGGCTGAAGTGTATTTTATTTCGGGTGTAGAATGATACTCTCAGTTTGGATGAAAGGGACATAGTTACATGTTGATTGTAGAAATATTATTTTTATGATAGTAACAATGTTTACAGAGGAATTGAGAGAGGTGGTACATGTGAAAGTAACCTGAGGTACCTGAGGTACAGAGGTTGATTGCGTGTAAGACTGGTACACAATGGGTGGAGAGGTATTTGTGTTTGATTGTAGTAATAGGCCCAATGTAAATCACAAGAAGTTACAATAATAATGGGAGATGTTAATGCTAAAGTGGGACAGGATAGGGTGGAGCACACAGTTGGACCTCGTGGTCTTGGTACACAAAATGAAAGGGGAGGAAAACTTGTAGAATGGACACAGATGAATGTGTTCATAGTAGGAAACACCTGGTTTGAGTTGTATAATAGAAGAAAATGGACTTGGAACAGTCAAGGAGATAATACCAAAAATCAGATTGACTACATCATGATCAACAAAAGATTTAGAAATTCTTTGCTGACAGCAAAAACACTACCAGGTGCAGACTGCAACTGTGACCATAATATGTGGTGGGACGATTTAGGCTGAATTACCTGGGTTTTGAAGAGGAAATTGATCCTCAATTTTCGCTCTTTTTTGTCAGTACTAACATCTTCACCACCGTAATGTCAGAAGGACGCCATGTTGTAACAGACACGTGATGGTGTTAGAGGTGTTGAGGTGAGTTGTACAGGCGATGGTAACATGGTGAATGTACACATTGGATTTGAATGCAGCAGTTTGGTTGTACAATAGTGAAATGATTGTACGGTGATAGATGCATACTGGTCATAGATATTTCGAGTTTTGTTAGATAAGTAACACTGTACTGTGATATTGATAGACACCTTATGGTTATAGATGATTTCAGGTTGGTAATGCTGGTGACAGATGTATGTATTATCGCTTGAAAGGTTTTTAGTCGTACAGACGATAGGATGGTTGTAGAGATACAGACTTTGTGTGCACAGACCACAGTAACAACGGCTGTCAAAATGTACATTTGTGTTTTTAGTCTTTGTTCATCGATACACCAGAACAATTCAACGTTCCTATCGATTTTACAGTTTTAACGTTTGATTGTTCTTGTAGTTTTGTGCTCTTTTCTTTTCGTTCTGGGAATAGAATTGACCTGACCTTGACTGTGTAACTGTATTTCAAGTATAGGCTGAATCCTGGGCTGATAGTAATGCGTTGGCAGCTGTAGAACAATTAACAGTTACTGCAGTGAGATACAGCAGGTGTTATACAGTAACACTAACGAACAATAGACGTATTGAAGTGATCAACACTGAATTATTCCATGTGCTGATCGGTTCTAGTGATACACGATGACTATAATGATTCCTTCAGCGACAGAGTGGTAGGGAATATAGGTCATCATCATCATCAGGTGCCCTGCCGCATGGCGTTGGCGATCATGGACTTCCATCTGTCTCTATCTCTCGTTGCCCCCAGCATCTCCCCACCCTCCTCGTCCCCAGCCACTCTGCAAGTCCGTCCAGCATTTTCTCCCTGGGTCTACCCGGTGCTCTCCTTCCCTCCAGCTTTCCCACCGTGACCAGGTGCTCCCTTTTCCCTCCAGCTTTCCCGTTGTGACCAGGTGCTCCAATCCCCCTTCCTCATAAAATGGCCTATAATTGTTGCCTGTCTTTTCCTAATCTTCCTTATGAGTGATCTACTTGTGTCTGTCTCTATCAAGACTGTCTCGTTTGTTTTCTTTGCTGTCCATGGAACTCTCAACATTCTTCTTAGAAACCAAATCTCGGCTGTCTCAATCTTGTTCTGGCTTTGCTTGCTGACTGTCCACGCCTCTCATCCGTATAACATCATCGGTTCTATATAACATTCAAGGACTCTCTTCCTGATGTTAATTGATAGGCATTTGTTGGTAAGAATGCCTGTCATCTTCTTGAATGTTGTTTTGGCGGAATATAGGTAGTGGAAGGAAACAACATAAGCGAATTCCAAGGAAATAGTATTGGACAGACTTGCAGAATGGCTGAAGACAGAGAGGGTGGAAACTGTGCTTGCGGCAACAGGGGATATATACATATGGAGGGCCATGATCGCCCAACGCCGTGTGGCAAGGCACTTGATGATGATGATGATGGTTGGTCGTCGCAGCCCCCGATTACCTGTCAAGCCTACTTGAGATCTATGTTCCCTCACGTACCCTCCGCTCTGCCTCCGATCCTCTGACTTTTCGCTTTCCACGCACTAAGCTGAATACCTATGGTCCACGAGCCTTCTCTGTTTCTGGTCCACTCTCCTGGAACAAACTTCTTCTCTCGGTCCGTCAGCAACCTACTTTAGTCTCCTTCAAGTCCGCTCTCAAAACTCACCTTTTCTCCTCTGCATGAAATCCTGACCTCACTCAACCCCCTCTGCAGCCTGTCTCCA
>CM060315.1:4031850-4034350 GCA_030674185.1 Monoplex corrugatus | reverse complement strand
CTTTCACACATCACACAGAGAGGGATGGTCTGTCTTTCACACATCACACAGAGAGGGATGGTCTGTCTTTCACACATCACACAGAGAGGGATAGTCTGTCTTTCACACATCACACAGAGAGGGATGGTCAGTCTTTCACACATCACACAGAGAGGGATGGTCAGTCTTTCACACATCACACAGAGAGGGATGGTCAGTCTTTCACACATCACACAGAGAGGGATGGTCTGTCTTTCACACATCACACAGAGAGGGATGGTCTGTCTTTCACACATCACACAGAGAGGGATGGTCTGTCTTTCACACATCACACAGAGAGGGATGGTCTGTCTTTCACACATCACACAGAGAGGGATGGTCTGTCTTTCACACAGTACACAGAGAGGGATGGTCTGTCTTTCACACATCACACAGAGAGGGATGGTCTGTCTATCACACATCCACACAGAGAGGGATGGTCTGTCTTTCACACATCACACAGAGAGGGATAGTCTTGTCTTTCACACATCACACAGAGAGGGATAGTCTTCTTTCACACATCACACAAAGAGGGATGGTCTTGTCTTTCACACATCACACAGAGAGGGATGGTCAGTCTTTCACACATCACACAGAGAGGGATAGTCTGTCTTTCACACACCACACAGAGAGGGATAGTCTGTCTTTCACACATCACACAGAGAGGGATGGTCTGTCTTTCACACATCACACAGACAGGGATGATGTGTATTTCACACATCACACAGTGAGGGATAGTCTTGTCTATCACACATCACACAGAGAGGGATGGTCTTGTCTTTCACACATCACACACAGAGGGATAGTCTGTCTTCACACATCACACAGAGAGGGATGGTCTTGTCTTCCACATCACACAGAGAGGGATGATGTTGTCTATCACACATCACACAGAGAGGGATAGGTCTGTCTATCACACATCACACAGAGAGGGATGGTCTGTCTATCACACAAAACACAGAGATGGATGGTCTGTCTTTCACACAACACACAGAGAGGGATGGTCTGTCTTTCACACATCACACAGAGAGGGATGGTGTGTCTTTCACATAGCACACAGAGAGGGATGGTCTGTCTTTCACATAGCACACAGAGAGGGATGGTCTGTCTTTCACACCTCACACAGAGAGGGATGGTCTGTCTTTCACACATCACACAGAGAGGGATGGTCTGTCTTTCACACATCACACAGAGAGGGATAGTCTGTCTTTCACACATCACACAGAGAGGGATGGTCAGTCTTTCACACATCACACAGAGAGGGATGGTCTGTCTTTCACACATCACACAGAGAGGGATGGTCTGTCTTTCACACAGTACACAGAGAGGGATAGTCTGTCTTTCACACATCACACAGAGAGGGATGGTCAGTCTTTCACACATCACACAGAGAGGGATGGTCTGTCTTTCACATAGCACACAGAGAGGGATGGTCTGTCTTTCACACATCACACAGAGAGGGATGGTGTGTCTTTCACACAGTACACAGAGAGGATGGTCTGTCTTTCACACATCACACAGAGAGGGATGGTGTGTCTTTCACACAGTACACAGAGAAGGATGGTCTGTCTTTCACACATCACACAAGAGGGAAGGTATTGTCATTCACACAGTACACAGAGAGGGATGGTTTCTCTTTCACATCACACAGAGAGGGATAGTCTGTCTTTCACACATCACACAGAGGCATAACTGTCTTTCACACATCACACAGAGAGGGATGGTCTGTCTTTCACACATCACACAGAGAGGATGGTCTTGTCATTCACACCGTACACAGAGAGGGATGGTTTGTCTTTCACACATCACACAGAGAGGGATGGTCTGTCTTTCACACATCACACAGAGAGGGATAGACTGTCTTTCACACATCACACAGAGAAGGATGGTCTGTCTTTCACACATCACACAGAGAGGGATGGTCTGTCTTTCACACAGTACACAGAGAGGATGGTCTGTCTTTCACACATCACACAGAGAGGATGGTCTGTCTATCACACATCACACAGAGAGGGATGGTCTGTCTTATCACACATCACACAGAGAGAGATGGTCTGTCTTTCACACATCACACAGAGAGGGATGGTCTTGTCTATTCACACATCACACAAGAGGGATGGTCAGTCTTTCACACATCACACAGAGAGGGATAGTCTGTCTTTCACACCACACAGAAAGGGATAGTCTGTCTTTCACAACCACACAGAGAGGGATGGTCTGTCTTTCACATCACACACAGAGAGGGATGGTCTGTCTTTCACACACCACACAGAGAGGGATGGTCTGTCTTTCACACATCACACAGAGAGGGATGGTCTGTCTTTCACACACACACAGAGAGGGATGATGTGTATTTCACACACCACACAGAGAGGGATATGTGTATTTCACACACCACACAGAGAGGGATAGTCTGTCTTTCACACATCACACAGAGAGGGATGGTCTTGTCTTTCACACATCACACAAAGAGGGATGGTCA
>CM060315.1:4021850-4024350 GCA_030674185.1 Monoplex corrugatus | reverse complement strand
ACCAAGGCTACACACCACGAATAAGGTCAGCTCAGACGAAGACAAATTCAAAATTCTCCAAAACTCCATTTCGTTTCATGCCTGCGTGCGTGCGTGCGTGCGTGCGTGTGTGCGCGCGCGCGTGTGTGTGTGTGTGTTTGTGTGTGTGTGTGTGTGTGTGTATGCGTGTGTGTATATGTGTGCGCGTGTATGTGTTGTGTGTGCGCGCGCGCGCGTGTGCGTGCGTGTATGTGTGTCTGTGAGAGTGCGTGTGCGTGCGTGTATGTATGGTGTGCGTGTGTTTTGTGTGTGCGCGTGAGCGTGCGTGAAAGAGAGAGAGAGTGAGAGGAAGAGAGAGAGAGAGAGAGAGAGAGAGAGAGAGAGAGAGATGTATGAACAATGTTTTCTCAGATCTGTTTAGGCGTGTCATTACCAGTTTGTAGTCAGAGGAGAGAATTTCCGAACACACGCAAAATGACAGTTTCAGAGAGTAAGACGAAGATCAAGATCACAAAAAAGTGCATGACATCGGCATTTTTAGTGGGAAATGTGTGGACAGCGCTTTCTCGGGAACTTTTGAAACAATAGGCTATATATTAAATTCTGTTTTCACTGTCATAACTGTTCAGCGCTTAGATTTGATTTTATCAAGATTTTGCGCTATATAAATATTGTAATTATTATTTACGTTGTCTTCGATACATGCCACGTTTTATTTCAACCGATTCTTGTTCAGGTCAAGGTCACTTCTGTGGGGATTGGGATAAGGAAGGCTTTTTTTCAGTATAATCAGTATCCTCTCCTTCTTGAAATTCTGTAGTACAAATTTCCTCTTTTCTGTCACTCTCCTTGTTCCTTCCTCCTTTGCTTTCTGTCATATCTTCCTATCATTTTTCTGCCTTGCTGGTCCATTCACCTGTACGTGTACTATAAAGTCTTACGCACTTTGTCTTGAGAGATTGATAACTGGGTACATTATTGCCTGCATTTTTGGCTTTAGGGAAATGACTGGGCTTTTAACAACAATAACAATAACAATCTGGATTTCTTGTAACACTGTTGGTATTAAGAAAAGGGGAGTTTTTAGAATGGCTTGACTCTCCTATAACTACTTACCATCAAGGATATGATTCAACAAAGGAACTTGTGTTCAAGAAGAAGTGTTCATTCATTCCTTGCCATTCATCTGGCCACACTGTGCTGTGCTGCTCTTCTCGTCTCCCCGGCTGTGTTTGTGATTAACCCTTTGACTCCTGCACACTATCCACCAACTGCAAAAACTTAACTCTTGACTCCCTTACCCTATTCACCAGCTTCCTGCGGAAAGCTGGTGAATAGGGTAAGGCCAGCTTCCTACAGAAAGTTGTGAATAGGGTGAGGCCAGCTTCCTACAGAAAGCTGTGAATAGGGTAAGGCCAGCTTCCTACAGAAAGCTGTGAATAGGGTGAGGCCAGCTTCCTACAGAAAGCTGGTGAATAGGGTGAGGCCAGCTTCCTACAGAAAGCTGGTGAATAGGGTAAGGCCAGCTTCCTACAGAAAGCTGTGAATAGGGTGAGGCCAGCTTCCTATAGAAAGCTGGTGAACAGGGTGAGGCCAGCTTCCTACAGAAAGCTGGTGAATAGGGTAAGGCCAGCTTCCTACAGAAAGCTGGTGAATAGGGTAAGGCCAGCTTCCTACAGAAAGCTGGGAATAGGTAATGGCCAGCTTCCTACAAAGCTGGTGAATAGGTAAGGCCACTTCCTACAGAAAGCTGGTGAATAGGTAAAGGCCATGCATTCCTAGAGAAAGCTGTGAATAGGGTAAGCCAGCTTCCTACAGAAGTTGTGAATAGGTAAGGCCAGCTTCTAAGAAAGCTGGTGAATGGTAAGCCACTTACCCTACAGAAAGCTGTGAATAGGTAAGGCCACTTCCTAAGAAAGCTGAAAAGGGTAAGGCCGTTTCCTATAGAAAGCTGTGAATAGGTAAGGCCTGCTTCCTACAGAAAGCTGTGAATAGGGTAAGGCAGTTCCTACAGAAAGCTGGTGAATAGGGTAAGGCCTGCTTCCTACAGAAAGCTGGTGAATAGGGTAAGGCCATTCCTATAGAAAGCTGTGAATAGGGTTAAGGCCTGCTTCCTACAGAAAGCTGTGAATAGGGTTAGGTCCAGTTCCTACAAAAAGCTGGTGAATAGGGTAAGGCCAGCTTCCTACAGAAAGCTGGTGAATAGGGTAAGGCCAGTTCTAAGAAAGCTGTGAATAGGGTAAGGCCAGCTTCCTAAGAAAGCTGGGAATAGGGTAGGCCAGTTTCCTATAGAAAGCTGTGAAAGGGTAAGGCCGCTTCCTACAGAAAGCTGGTGAATAGGGTAAGCCAGCTTCCTACAGAAAGCTGGTGAACAGGGTAAGGCCAGCTTCCTACAGAAAGCTGGTGAATAGGGTGAGGCCAGCTGGTGGATAGGCTGAGGGAATCAAGAGTTAAGATTTTGCTTAACTAACATGGTTGACAATGCAGGATGCTGGTGGAGAAGTTGCGGGGTCAAAGGGTT
>CM060315.1:4011850-4019350 GCA_030674185.1 Monoplex corrugatus | reverse complement strand
AATAGCAGGCAAATAATCACAGACAGAGACGAGACGAGACGGTAGACGACAGCGGAAGAGAGAAACGAGACAAGAGAAAAAAGAGAGAGAGAGAGAGAAGAGAGGAAGGCACAGAGAAGAGAAAGAGCAGGGGAGAAAAGAGAGAGACAGAGAGAAAAAAGAGAGGAGAAAGAGAAGAGACAGAGAGAGGAGAGGAGCAGAAGAGAGAAAGAGAGAGAGACAGAGAGAGAGAGACAGAAGAAGAAAGAAAAACAAGAGAAACAGGAGGAGAAAGAGAAGAGACAGAGAGAGAGAGAAAAAAAGAGACAGAAAGAGAGAAAGAGAGAGAGACAGAGAGAGAGAGAAAAAGAGAACAGAAAGAGAGAAAGAGAGAGAGAGGGAGAAAGAGAAAGAGATGGAGAAAGAGTAAGGAGAAGAAAAAGAAAAGAAAGAGGGAGGAAGAAAGAGAGGAAAAGAAAAGAAAGAGGCGAGGGATAAAGAGAAAGAGAGAAAAAGAGAGCTAGCTTCCAGGTGTGTGATTCAAGTAAGGACGTCCTGTTGACATGAAAAGTGTTCAGTCGAACAGATAATAATAATGGTATTGTACTCCATTCTGTAATCGCCGTCGTCTTCTGCCTAAGTCCCTCCCCTCCCCTCCCTCTCCCCTACCACCTGAACCCCCCACCCCACCCCACCCCTGCTGTGTGCTTGATCAGTCTTGTCTGTTATTTTTGTTTGTATTGTAAACATAACCCTCTTTGCCCGTCAACGTACGTATTCGAGCCCACACACACACATACGCTCCCTTGTATGAGCACACATACACATAGACACACACACACACATATGCTCCCTTGTATGAGCACACATACACATAGACACACACACACACACACACGCATACACAGACTCACTCACGCACTCACTCACAGACACACGCATGCACCCTCACACAAACTTACACGTTTTGCGTCCGTACGCACTCACAGACACACGCATGCATCCTCATACAAACTTACACGTTTTGCGTCCGTACGCGAGCTGGAGTGGACATACATCCACACACTTATGTACGTGTATGTGCATACACACACAGACATACAATACTTGCGTGCTCGCGTATTTGCAAGTACCAAACTGTATTGGTGGCAGTAGCGCGAACGTATCTTATTATACTATTATAATTATAATTCTTACCTGTGCACAACAGTCGAACACCTTGTTGTAGAGGGGTCAAATTTTCGACTTTAATGTCTTTCTCAAGAAACTCAGAATGTCGACTCAAAATACTATTATAATTAATTATTTTTATGTAGTGTCATTTTCCAAACTCATTTAGACTAACTTTGCATGCCACATAATCAGGCTGTTTATTGTGGGGGTGTTCAACCTTACGTTAGGGCTGGTTTTTTGCTAAATGCCCCGTTTCTCCTGTGGTGGCTGTATTTTGCTATTTTTGGTTTTATTTACTGTTACGTGTGTCTGCTTCTCTCACTTATGCTTATGTGAAGCACTGTAAGAATTCTTCAGAGATGAGGTCGCTATGCAAGTAGTCGTCAAAGATAATGATGATGATCGATGATGACGATGACAATAATGATGACAATGATGATCGATAACAGTTGAGGTGGTTGAGGACGTATGTGGTTGTTGTTGTTGTTGTTATTGTTGTTTGACTCAGATTATAGACAACTGAGTTATGCACAACTGCAGTGTTAAGTGTGTTTCCTTCCTTCTGTCTTTATTTACTTATTCATTTATTTCTTTGTTTATTTATTTGTTTGTTTGGTTGGTTGGTTGTTTATGTATTCATTTATTTATTTATCTACTTATTTATTATTCATTATTTATTCATTGAATCATTCGTTCATTCTTTCATTCATTCATCTATGTATTGCTTAGTATGAATACGTACCACACAATAAACTCGGTTTATCATCACACATAAAATAGAAACATCATGGCTAATTAAAACTTGCAAAAATCTTCCAAGACATGGCTAATTAATTCTTCCAAAATCTGCCAAGACGTAGATAATTAACTCTTCCAAAATCTGCCAAGACGTGGATAATTGACTCTTCCAAAATCTGCCGAGACGTGGATAATTAATTCTTCCAAAATCTTCCAAGACATGGCTAATTAATTTTTCCAAAATCTTCCAAGACATGGCTAATTAATTTTTCCAAAATCTTCCAAGACATGGCTAATTAATTTTTCCAAAATCTTCCAAGACATGGCTAATTAATTTTTCCAAAATCTTCCAAGACATGGCTAATTAAATCTTCCAAAATCTTCCAAGACATGGCTAATTAAATATCTTCCAAAATCTTCCAAGACATGGCTAATTAACTCTTCCAAAATCTTCCAAGACATGGCTAATTAACTCTTCCAAAATCTTCCAAGACGTGGCTAATTAAATCTTCCAAAATCTTCCAAGACTGGTTTATCCAAAATACTACGATCTTTGCTTTTTCTTTCCAAATGCCAGACTGGTGTTACTTATCATTCTCTTCAAAACGTTCTAATTAAACGTACGAACAAAAATCTTACCATGACACGTCTAATGTATCTCTTCCAATCTTCCAACTTGACATGGCTAGTCAATCACAAAATCTTCCAAGTGGTTTAACTGATTCCACAAATCTCCAGAGAGACGCTGACGTAATTTGAAATCTTCCTAAATCTTCAAGAATGGCTGATTACTCGTTCAAATATCTTTCCATGACATGGCTAATAACTCTTCCAAAATCTTCCAAGACGTGGCTAATTAAATCTTCCAAAATCTTCCAAGACGTGTACCGAACTACTACGATGTTTTGCTTTGTTCTATTCATGCCAGACTGGTTTGTTCACGTGTATCATTTCTCCTTTCAGATTCTAAGTTAAACGACGGAGGGAGACAGAGAATGAATCTGAGCCATTGACACGTACTAGCAGTGTGTGGTGATCGTTCTGTCCCTCCCCCCCCCCCTTCTTCACCTGTTGGACTGCAGCCAATCACACTTTGCCGTAGTGGTTACGTGGATTAACCAGGCAGACGACCATGAAGTCAGACGACTTTGAACACATGGTAAGTGGGTCTGACCACCTTTCCTTCATTCTTTTACAATGATTGAGCTGGATTTACTTTTCGGTTTTGCAATTTCTTTTCCACGTGAAATGCGAAATACTGTCCCAAGGATAATATGTCTCCATAGTATGTTGTCACAGTTGTTGTTGTTTTTGTTTGTTTTTGTTGTTTGTTTTTTCTTCTTCATTATTTGTTACCCATTAACCCTTTGACTCCCACATCCTATCCACCAGCATCCTGCATTGTCAACCATGTTCACAAAGCAAAAACTTAACCCTTTGACTCCCTCACCCTATCCACCAGCTTCCTGCAGGAAGCTGGTGGATAGGGTGAGGAAGTCAAAGGGTTAAGTTTTTGCACTTGGTGGATAGGGTGAGGGAGTCAAAGGGTTAAAGTAGATGTTTCTGCATAATCTGCCAGGGAGAACCTTTCTTCTGTCGTGGGATCTTTTACGAGCACTAAATGCATGGTGCGCAATCGACCTCTATTTGTTGTCTCATCCGTACAGCTAGCACCCATACCACCACACAAGTTTGAGTAGAGGAGGTGGGGGCGGCTGTGAAATCCTTGTTTGACCGGGAATCAAACCTGGATTTCTTGTTTCACAGGCAGGAGGTCTAACCAAGTGAGCCACCACTACACGTCAGTTAGATTTTTGTTCCATTTCTTCATAACTTGATATTTATTATTTTGTTGATTGAAAAAAAAACACACTCGTAAATAACAGAAAAGCAGACATGCATACAAAGACACATACAAGTAAATCACACAGAAAAAATAGAAAGTTCACATCCTGATCAATCGTCGTCGGCCTCTTTACATCTCAGGAGATGATAGTCTGCACCAGGAGGCGTTGTGGTCATGACGTGCACTTTCTGCTGTGGCTGTGCAGGCCGATTCTTGAGTGGCAATCTCTGTCACATCTGCCACATATAAACTGAGTCGCTATTGTCTGGTTTCTGGAACGTTGCTTGCGACGAGCCCTTTTCTCATCTGCGCTTTCTGCTCTCCTCCTCTCCGCATTCACAACGCCTTGCTGAACGGCTGTCCGCCACTCTGCCCTGTCTTCCGCCAGAGTCTCCCAAGAGCCTGGGTCAATCCCTGAGCTCTACAAAGCGTAGCTGTGGGCTCCTAGAGTTCCGTGTTGTGTCGATACTGTGTTACCAGCGAAGCTGGAGTGACCTCTCCAGGTGCAGGCCTGGGCAAGTGAATATGGAGGACGAGCTGTTGCCCATGCAGCAGATCCCCCCTCTCCTCGCCACTAGTAGAATCCAGGGGAAAGACGGAGGCCTGTACCGCTGTAACACTCATGAATACATTAGCTATAACCATTAACACAACCTTGACACAGGCTGATAAATTCAAATACCTGGGAACGATCATTTCATCAGACGGCAGATGCACATCAGAAATAGCCAGCAGAATCGGCCAAACCAAAACAGCATTCAAGAAGATGACAAGCATTCTTACCAACAAATGCCTGTCAATTAACATCAGGAAGAGAGTTCTTGAATGTTGTATAGAACCAATACTGTTGTACGGATGCTAGGCGTGGACAGTCAACAAACAAAGCCAGAGCAAGATTGAGGCAGTCGAGATGTGGTTTCCAAGAAGAATGTTGAGAGTTCCATGGACAGCAAAGAAAACAAACGAGACAGTCTTGATGGAGGCAGACACAAGTAGATCACTCATAAGGAAGATTAGGAAAAGACAAGCAACATTTATAGGCCATTTTATGAGGAAGGGGGATTTGGAGCACCTGGTCACAACGGGAAAGCTGGAGGGAAGGAGAGCACCGGGTAGACCCAGGGAGAAAATGCTGAACGGACTTGCAGAGTGGCTGGGGACGAGGAGGGTGGGGGAGATACTAGGGGCAACGAGAGATAGAGACAGACGGAAGTCCACGATCGCCTACGCCATTCGGCAGGGCACCTGATGATGATGATGATAACCATTAACATAGCAGTCACCCTATCATAAACTTAACCCTTTCGTTTACGCACCCTATGCACCAGCTGCAAAAACTTAACCCTCTGACTGCAGGAAGTTGGTGGACAGGGTGAGGGAGTCAAAGGGTTAAGTTTTTGCTTTGCTAGCACGGTTTACAATACAGGAATCTGGTGGATAGGGTAAGGGAGTCAAAGGGTTAAGTTTTTGCTTTGCTAGCATGGTTGACAATACAGGAGGCTGGTGGACAGGGTGCGGGAGTCAAAGGGTTAAGGGAATTGCTTAGGAGGTAGTTGTCACCCATCACCCTGTCAAACCCTGTAGACAAACAGATGCCATGATTAACAGTGACACATCAGAAAACAGCAACCTGTCATCACACAGCGACAAAGTGGATGTGACCCTGTCTTCATGTTGATCCAGTCCGAAATACCAGTGAGCTAACTGATTATAGCCAAAAAAAGTAAATAAGCCTGCAGGAAGCTGGTAGATAGGGTGAGGGAGTCAAAGGTTAAGTGTTTGCTTTGCTAGCATGGTTGACAATGCAGGAAGCTGGTGATAGGGTGAGGGAGTCAAAAGGTTAAGTGTTTGCTTTGCTAGCATGGTTGACAATGCAGGATGCTGTGCATAGGGTGAGGGAGTCAAAAGGTTAAGTGTTTGCTTTGCTAGCATGGTTGACAATGCAGGAAGCTGGTGGATAGGGTGAGGGAGTCAAAAGGTTAAGTGTTTGCTTTGCTAGCATGGTTGACAATGCAGGAAGCTGGAGGGTGGGGAGATACAAAGAGATTAAGTAGTATGCTTTCTACATGCTGACCATGGCAGGCACTGATGATAGTGAGGGATCCAAAAAGGTTAATAATTTTGCTTTGCTAGCACGGTTGACATGCAGGAAGCTGGTGGACAGGGTGAGGGAGTCAAAAGGTTAAGTTTTGCTTTGCTAGCATCGGTTGACAATGCAGGAAGCTGGTGGATAGGGTGAGGGAGTCAAAGGGTTAAGTTTTGCTTTGCTAGCATGGTTGACAATGCAGAAGCTGGTGGACAGGTGGGGAGTCAAAGGGTTAAGATGTTTGCTTTGTACATTGCAACTGCAGGATGCTGGTGACAGAGTGAGAGTCAAAGGGTAAGTTTTGCTTTCTAGTGCTGAACACGTGGGGTCAAGGTTATTTTGCCAATAAGTAGACAAAAGCTGCAGAGCTGGTGATAGGTGAGGGAGTCAAAGGTTAGTGTTGCTTTGCTAGCATGGTTGACAATGCAGGAAGCTGGTGGATAGGGTGAGGAGTCAAAAGGTTAAGTGTTTGCTTTGCTAGCATGGTTGACAATGCAGGAAGCTGGTGATAGGGTGAGGGAGTCAAAAGGTTAAGTGTTTGCTTGCTAGCATGGTTGACAATGCAGGAAGCTGGTGATAGGGTGAGGGAGTCAAAAGGTTAAGTGTTTGCTTTGCTAGCATGGTTGACAATGCAGGAAGCTGGTGGATAGGGTGAGGGAGTCAAAAGGTTAAGTGTTTGCTTTGCTAGCATGGTTGACAATGCAGGAAGCTGGTGGATAGGGTGAGGGAGTCAAAAGGTTAAGTGTTTGCTTTGCTAGCATGGTTGACAATGCAGGAAGCTGGTGGATAGGGTGAGGGAGTCAAAAGGTTAAGTGTTTGCTTTGCTAGCATGGTTGACAATGCAGGAAGCTGGTGGATAGGGTGAGGGAGTCAAAAGGTTAAGTGTTTGCTTTGCTAGCATGGTTGACAATGCAGGAAGCTGGTGGATAGGGTGAGGGAGTCAAAAGGTTAAGTGTTTGCTTTGCTAGCATGGTTGACAATGCAGGAAGCTGGTGGATAGGGTGAGGGAGTCAAAAGGTTAAGTGTTTGCTTTGCTAGCATGGTTGACAATGCAGGAAGCTGGTGGATAGGGTGAGGGAGTCAAAAGGTTAAGTGTTTGCTTTGCTAGCATGGTTGACAATGCAGGAAGCTGGTGGATAGGGTGAGGGAGTCAAAAGGTTAAGTGTTTGCTTTGCTAGCATGGTTGACAATGCAGGAAGCTGGTGGATAGGTGAGGGAGTCAAAAGGTTAAGTGTTTGCTTTGCTAGCATGGTTGACAATGCAGGAAGCTGGTGGATAGGGTGAGGGAGTCAAAGGTTAAGTGTTTGCTTTGCTAGCATGGTTGACAATGCAGGAAGCTGGTGGATAGGTGAGGGAGTCAAAGGGTTAAGTGTTTGCTTTGCTGCTTTGCTAGCATGGTTGACAATGCAGGATGCTGGTGGACAGGGTGAGGGAGTCAAAGGGTTAAATTTTGCTTTGCTAGCATGGTTGACAATGCAGGAAGCTGGTGGATAGGGTGAGGGAGTCAAAAGGTTAAGTGTTTGCTTTGCTAGCATGGTTGACAATGCAGGAAGCTGTGCATAGGGTGAGGAGTCAAAAGGTTAAGTGTTTGCTTTGCTAGCATGGTTGACAATGCAGGATGCTGGTGCATAGGGTGAGGGAGTCAAAAGGTTAAGTGTTTGCTTTGCTAGCATGGTTG
>CM060315.1:3986850-4006850 GCA_030674185.1 Monoplex corrugatus | reverse complement strand
GTTACTTATGAACGTGTTACAGATATCAACTAAGTAACATAACTCTTGAGAGTCACGGAGTTATCTCCCATGTAGAATTTCTCAAACCCAACACAGTTTGCGCTACCATTCAGCTAGCATAGACGCAGCCACAAAGCATAAAGTGGTAAGCTCAGAACATTTAGGGCAGCCACAAAGCATAAAGTGGTAAGCTCAGAACATTTAAGCATAAGTGTAAGCTCAGAACATTCCTAAATGTCTGAGCTTACCACTTTATGCTTTGTGGCTGCGTCTATGCTAGCTGAATGGGTAGCGCAAACTGTGTTGGGTTTGAGAAATTTACATGGGAGATAACTCCGTGACTCTCAAGAGTTATGTTACTTCGTTGATATTTAAGATTCTCCCTGCTTCCCTCTTATTTCCTTTGGTATTACAGACAGTTACCATTCACTGCATCTGTAGACATTGTAACGCTGTTAATCATGTCCACAGGAGATTGCCTCCACCAAAAGCATCAGTTTTGGAAGCAGTAGTCGCCGCAAGAAATACATCCTTGCTGCCGTCGTTGTGAGTATAGTGATGATTATCATGATGATAATAATGACGACGATGGTGATGAAGATGATTCGAGGATATAATTTTCACGATGATGATGATTATGATGATGATGATATTGATGATGATGATCATGATGATGATGACGACGACGATGACGATGATGATGATGATGATGATATGTAGGCTTCATGTACGTCTTGTCGGGGTGACGGTGATGGGAACGATGATGATGATATATTGTCTTTTTCCGAGATGATGATGATGATGAGATGATGATGATGATGACTGTGGACGGTGCAAATATGTTCGCGGTAAAATGCTTTCGTGATCGTCCGAGATTACTCATGACTGCATTGGGAAATTATCCTGTAAAACGTCAATATAACAACGAAGAGCCAATCACAGAGGGTGTTACATCAAAGTTACGACAGTTTTTTTTTTTTTGTTTTTGTTTTTTTTTTAAATTGACGTCAAAGACTTCATCATCTAAATAAGTCGTCATCATCACTGCGTCACTATCAGACATGTCGACATTCGCTACGTTACTCACGAACTCGTTGTCCTACTGAAGAAATCTGGGATCGCCATCATATTTTCTTCTTGATCATTCCTCAGTAGATCCAAAACGACCCGTCTTGACAACATGCTCTTCAGGTTCCGACCCTTGTGACACCTTGTGGAATAATGGTTCAGATGACAGGATGATGTTGGTATGACGTTTGATGAAAAAGGATGGCGGCGAACATTACGCGTTTCTGGCAGGATGTATATGTTGTGTATGTAATCTGAATAATCACGTGACAGTCATGTGACACGACATCATCTGACACACACATTATGTCTGTGTCACAATGATGATGATGACGATGATAATGATGATGATGATGATGACGACGACTATTACTACGACGACGACGACGATGATGATGATGATGATGATGATATAACCATGTATGTTTTGTGGAGATAACGGTGATAGTGATGATGATGATATAACGACGACGATGATGATGATGATGATGATGATATAACCATGTATGTTTTGTGGAGATAACGGTGATAGTGATGATGATGATGATGATGATGATGAGACGACGACGACGACGATTACGACGACGACGACGATGATGATGATGATAATGATGATGATGATGATGATGTAAGTATAACCATGTATGTTTTGTGGAGATAACGGGTGATAATGATGATGATGATGATGATATTATGATGTAATGAATGACTGTGCGTGCAAGACAGACAGACAAATAGACAGACAGACAGAGGGACAGACAAAGACTCAAAGACAAAAAAAAAAAGACTTTACCAAACGGTTGAGACAATTAATAGTAATAACAATTGTATTTGTATCGAGGATATATTCCCTGTCAAAACGTACTTGTTACACTTTAACGTTAAACTGAAAGAGAGAGAAGCGAACAGAAACAGAAAGAGGGGGGGGGGGAGAGACAGACAGACAGACAAGAGGAGGGAGAGAGAGAGGAGAGAGACAGACAGACAGACAAGAAGAGAAAGAGAGACAGACAGACAGAGAGAAGAGAGACAGAAAGACAGACAGTGACGTCAGAGAGAGAGACAGAGAGAAGCCAACAAAAGCAAAGACAGAGAGGGGGGAGGAGAGAGACAAACAGAGAGACAGAGAGAGACAGGTTGACAAAGACAGAAACAGAGAAAGACATAGAGAGATAGAGACAGAAACGGAGAGAGACTCACAGACAGACAGACAGAAAGACAGACAGAGACAGAGATGCTGACTTTCGTTATTTCATTAAGATTTGAACAGATCAGGACAGGTCAAGTTTAACCCTTTGACTCCCACACCCTGTCCACCAGCTGCAAAAACTTGACCCTTTGACTCCCTCACCCTGTCCTCCAGCTTCCTGTGGGAAGCTTGTGGATAGGGTGAGGGAGTCAAAGAGTTAAAAAAGTTTTTGCTTTGCTAACATGGTTGACAATGCAGGATGCTGGTGGACAGTGTGAGGGAGTGAAAGGGTTAAGCTACAACACGCCATTGTTTTGGCTCACCATGCACTCTCCACTTGTGCTGGGATGTAGTTTGTGTGTGTGCGTGCGTGGTCTGTATGACATAGAGAGAGCGGAAGAGGGAGAGGGGAGAGAGAGGGGGCAGGGGGAGAAAAAGAAAGAGGGGTGGGGGGAGAGACAGACAGACAGACAGAGAGGGAGAGAGAGAGAGGGAGGAGAGACAGACAGACAGACAGACAAAGAGAGAGAAAGAGAGACAGACAGACAGAAAGAGACAGACAGACAGAGAGACAGACAGACAGAAAGAGAGAGACAGAAAGACAGACAGTGACGTCAGAGAGAGAGACAGAGAGAAGCCAACAAAAGCAAAGACAGAGAGGGGGGGAGGCCTAATGAGACAAACGTCGCTGTGTGACACAGGTGCTGGTTGTGGCAGCAGCACTGGTCATAGGGCTTTCAGTGGGCCTCACACAGTCTGATGACGACAGCCACAGTAGTCTTCATGTGGGCGGTTCTACGGAGAACGAGAACGAGTGAGTAGGATAACTTGTACAGACAGGCCATTAAGTAAGATGACTGTCCATAGGTATGTTTATAGCATTGTTCAGGTTGAAATCTGTATGGAACGACATCTCATTCATACATTTTCATATTCATCAAAGGACACAACTCGTGAGAATTATCTCCCATGTTGTACTTCTCAAATCTAACACAGTTTGCGCTACCCATTCAGCTAGCATAGAAGCAGATACAAAGTAAAACAAAACAAAAAACAGTAAGCTCAGATTTGAGAAGTACAACATGGGAGATAATTCTCAAGAGTTGTGTCCTTTGATTAATATTATAAAAATTCTCACTGCTTCCCTCTTATTTCTTTTGGTATATTCATATTCATAATTCATTTCATTTTCATATTCATTTTCATATTCATATTCATTTCATATTCATTTTCATATTCATATTCATTTCTTTTGTGACAGTGGATTTACCATGTAACACTCGGGCTTCTCTCCCCTCTGAGAGCATGTCGCCGCAGTTCAGCGCCACCTTTTTTTTTTTTACTGAGACTTCCGAAATTCAAGAAAGCCAGTTGGGCTTTAAGGGCAGCGACCTATGAAATCAACCTATCCTCCAAAGGTTTATACCAGAGCATACACACACACACACACACACACACACACATACACACACACACATACACACACACACACACACATACACACACACACACATACACACACACATACACACACACATACACACACATACACACACACATACACACACACATACACACACGCACATACACACACACACACACACACAACACACAATTACACACACACAACATACACACACACACAACCACATACACACACACACATACACACACACACATACACACACACATACACACACATACACACACACATACACACACACATACACACACACATACACACACACATAACACACACACACATACACACACACATACAAAACACACACACATAACACACACATACATACACAACACACACCACACACACACATACACACCACACAACACATACAACACACACATACACACAACACATACAACAACATACACACATACACACACACACATACACACACACATACACACACACACATACACACCACACACACACATACACACACCAACATACACACACACACATACACACACACACACACATACACACACACACATACACACACACATACACACACACATACACCACACACATACACACAAAATACACACACACATACACACATAACACACAACACACATACACATACATACACACACATACACACACACACATACACACCACACATACACACACACAACATACACACACACACACATACACACACACATACACACACACATACACACACACAATACACACACACATACACACACACACACATACACACAACATACACACACATACACACACACAACACACAACACATACACACACACACATACACACACACATACACACACACACACATAAACACACACACACATCACACACACACACACACACAACACACACACAACTACACACACACATACACACACAACACACACTACAACACACACATACACACACACACACATACACACACACACATACACAACAACCATACACATACACCCCACACATCACATGCTTACACAACACACATACACATGTGAGGCTAAAGGCTTGTCATGATCATTTGGATCTTCTCTCATCACATGGTATCAGTGGCTTACCAACACATAGGGTTTATGTGAGGCTTAAGGCTGTGCATGATCATTGGATTCATCTTGGAATCTTCTCTGGTATGTGCATTGCTGTGATGGTCATGGTCAGTATCAGTGGCGATCAGTGCATATGGAATTTATTCCGAGCGCAACGACGTCATTTTTTGAGAAACTGGAACAGAAACTGTCTCTGATGATGATGATGATGATGATGATGATGGTGATGGTGATGGTGATGGTGATGATGATGGTGATGGTGGTGGTGGTGGTGGTGGAGGTGGTGTCTTATGTTATATGAGATACGTGTTCTGGTTCTATTTTGTGTTTTTCTGGTTCCGGTTTGTGTGAACGTAGGTAGTCACTTTTGTTTTGGAGTGATTGTGACATTTTTATCATTATCATTATCATCCTGTGTTTCACGTGACTGCAGGATGACGTCACCGCCACTGTTGCTGGTGTCACTGGACGGGTTCCGTGCCAGCTATCTCTCTTATAACGTCACCCCCACCCTACAACAGCTGATAGGGGAGGGGGTAACACACCCCGCCTCCTCTCTGTCTACCCCACCCTCACCTTCCCCAACCACTACACCATCGTCACCGTGAGTACTTGCTTCATCCCTTGTATCGGTTGTCGTCATCATCATCATCGTCACCGTGAGTACTTGCTTCATCCCTTCTGTATCGGTTGTTGTCATCATCATCGCCAAGTGCCTTGCCACATGGCGTTGGCGATCATGGCCCTCCATCTGTTTCTATCCCTTGTTGCCTCAAGCATCTCTTCAACCCTCTTTGTCTTCAGTCACTCTGTAAATCAGACCAGTATTTTTTCCCTGGGTCTACCTGGTGCTCTCTTTCCCTCCAGCTTTCCTGTTGTGACCAAGTGCTCCAATTTCCCTGTCCTCATAAAATTGCCTATAAATGTTGCCTGTCTTTTCTTAATCTTCCCTATGAATGATCTACTTGTGTCTGCCTCCATCAAGACTGTCTCGTTTGTTTTCTTTGGCTGTCCATGGAACTCTCAACATTCTTCTTAGAAACCACATCTCGGCTGCCTCAATCTTGTTCTGGCTTTTCTTGTTGACTGTCCACGCCTCACAACCGTATAACATTATCGGTTCTATGTAACATTCAAGAACTCTCTTCCTGATGTGAATTGACAGGCATCTGTTGGTAAGAACGCTTTTCGGCTGTTGTCACTGTAATTTGAGTGTAAAATATAATATAGGGAACAAGATGGTAAAGGAGCTGGCAAAGAGAGGAGACCAAGAAGACAAAGCAGACAACAATGTCTGCCACAGACAGCAAAAAGAGGAGCATCATCAGGTCACTCCTTAAGCCACGGACAGAAAGGGACACCACCACCGTCTGTCCAGAGGGCAACAAGTGATCCTGATGATTTTTAGCATCGGCTACAACTGGCTGAACCCCCATATAAACTACACGTTCAGATTTCACCCCTCTGCCCCTGGGGTCCAAAGGACCAAACAGCTGGACATATATTGTGGTGATGTCACCATCATCTCTATAGAACCATTCAGTGTTATATAGAACCAATACTGTTGTATGGATGCGAAATGTTGACAGTCAATACGCAAAGTGAGAACAAGACTGAGGCAACTGAAACATAGTTTCTAACACGATTATTAAGAGTTCTATGGACAGCAAAGAAAACAAATGATACAGTCTTAAACGAGGCACACACAAAAATAACATTAAATTAATGAAGAAGATTAGGAAAAGACGAGCAACATGTATAGGACAGTTTGTGAGGCAAGAGAGTTTTCATCGCCTAGTCACGACAGAAAAGCTGGAGGGAAAGAGAACACCAGGTAGACCCAGGGAGAAAGTATTGGACGGACTTGCAGGGTGGCTGAGGACAGAGAGGGTGGGAGATGTACTTGCATCGGCTGAAGATAGATTTGTATGGAAGGCAATGATCGCCAACACCATGCGGATGGGCACATGATAATGATGATGATGATGATGATGGTGGTGGTGGTGTGGTGGTGGTGGTGGTGTGGTGGTGGTGGTGTGGTGGTGGTGTTGGTGTGTTGGTGGTCACCTCTATCAAGTGGAGTGACAGGAGACATGGCCGATTACAACTCCTCTGACCGACAAGCTCCATGGCAGCAGCAAGAACTACAGAAAAAAACGGACACGTTCCTCGCCAGATGTGGTCTGGCCTTGTAGACAGCCATGGAAAGAAGAAGAAGAAAGAACTGTAAAAGATAACGTACAGACTGTCCCACAATCCTTTATGTCATAGGGGAGTGAGGTGGTGGAGTCCACTTTTGTCAGTACCGGCATTACACGAGTGTTGTCTATCTCCTCTCCTCTGTTGATATTACAAAATACGTAATACATATTGTGCAGTCTTGATTACATTGTTTCATTCCAGTATCCATTGTGCATTTTACAGTCTTGTTGACATTTCAATATACGTAGTGTACAGTTCACAGTCTTGATTTCGTCCCAAGATACATATGTATATTTTACAATCTTGTTTCCATTCCAAGATACGTAGTGCATATTTTACCGTCTTGTTTATATTCCAAGATAAAATACGCATGTTTTACCGTCTTGTTTATATTCCAAGATATAATACGCATATTTTACCGTCTTGTTTATATTCCAAGATATAATACGCATGTTTTACCGTCTTGTTTATATTCCAAGATAAAATACGCATGTTTTACCGTCTTGTTTATATTCCAAGATATAATACGCATGTTTTACCGTCTTGTTTATATTCCAAGATAAAATACGCATGTTTTACCGTCTTGTTTATATTCCAAGATAAAATACGCATGTTTTACCGTTTTGTTTTCATTCCAAGATATAATACGCATATTTTACCGTCTTGTTTATATTCCAAGATATAATACGCATGTTTTACCGTCTTGTTTATATTCCAAGATATAATCGCATATTTTACCGTCTTGTTTTCATTCCAAGATATAATAGCATATCTTACCGTCTTGTTTTCATTCCAAGATATAATACGCATATTTTACCGTCTTGTTTATATTCCAAGATATAATACGCATATCTTACCGTCTTGTTTTCATTCCAAGATATAATACGCATATTTTACCGTCTTGTTTATATTCCAAGATATAATATGCATATCTTACCGTCTTGTTTTCATTCCAAGATATAATACGCATATTTTACCGTCTTGTTTTCATTCCAAGATATAATACGCATGTTTTACCGTCTTGTTTATATTCCAAGATATAATACGCATATTTTACCGTCTTGTTTTCATTCCAAGACACATCTTGTTAACTGTCTTAACTATGCACAGTTTCGTTTTTCATTTTAAAGTCTATTGTGTACATTTTACAATGTTGCTTTTATTCCGAAATACACCATGTATATTTTTGTAGTCTTCATATTTTAAAATCTTCTTGTCATTCCTCCAGGATACATTGTGCACATTTTGAAGGCTGTCGTCTGATGTAGGAACATTGGAGCTTTCTGTGACTATAACATTCAGATCCATGACGTTTCAGGGTCTGTATCCAGAATCACATGGAATCGTAGACAACAAAATGTTTGATGTCAACTTGCAACGGTTCTTCAGGCTGGGCACAGCAGAGGCAAGCAAAGCAGAATGGTACGGCGGTGAACCGGTGAGAAATATCACTATTATGTTGTTGATGTGGAAAATATGAAAATGTTCTGGGTGTACAGCATTTCTTTTCTTTATCTTTCTTTTTTCTTTTTTTTTTCTTTCTTTTTTTTTCTTTCTTTTTTTAACTTACTGTTCCCATAACCTGAGTAATCTTTGCGCATTAAGGTGCAGAGACCTCAACTTTGCCCAGGGTCAGCAAATTGATTGTGTGGTGGTGTCAATCCCATCTTTTTCAGTGCCTAAGAGGGATAGGTACTGATTTACAGCTGGGTCGACCAAGGCATGCACGTGGTTGGTTACACGTTCAGTCGGCCATTATGCTGGTTGGTGTTTGATTAGCACTTGGCTTTCAGGCGCGAGGGAAGTCTGCTAAAACAACAGCTTGTTTTGTCTGTCCACTTGCACTATCATGAGTTTGCGGGTTTAGACAAATAAAAATGAATAAAAATATAAAAAAACAGAACTATGAGAGTAGAACGTTAAGAGCATGACATGCACCAAGCATATGACTTTAGTTGGCAGATCACTCGATGTGCATGCTCTCCCCTCCTTGTAACCCCCCTCAAAATAAACATATAAATATATAGATAAATAAATAAATGAATGATAAACAAATAAACGTATCAACAAGTAAATAAATAAATAAAAGCAAACAAACAAACAAACACTACTTCTGGATCAAGTGAATTCATGGTATAAAAAAAATGACAAAAAGACAATGACAAATGACAGATCAGATTAAAGGAATGTTCTGAGCTTACCACTTTATGCTTTGTGGTTTCGTCTATGCTAGCTGAATGGGTAGCGCAAACTGTGTTGGTTTGAGAAATTCTACATGGGAGATAACTCCGTGACTCTCAAGAGTTATGTTATTTAATTGACAGATCAGATTGACTTAAAACGTTACATGCCCCATGCTATGTGACTTGAGTTAGCAGATCACTCGATGTTGATACCGTGCTACACAAACACCACGTTTCCGTCTCACAGTCTCCAGAAACCGATTCCATATTCGGATAAATATGCTCTCTATAATTTTCCATTGCTTTTATTCTTTCTCCCCATTTATAGCCGTGTGCGTCGTGTGCGTGTGCGTGTGCGTGTGCGTGTGTGTGTGTGTGTGGTGTGTTGTGTGCGTGCGTGCGTGCGTGCGTGTGTGTGCGTGCGTGCGTGTGTATCTGTTTTAGCGCTTAGATTTGATTTTATCAAGATTTTGCGCTATATAAAATATTGTATATTATTATTATTATTATTATATAATAAATTCAATATGCACTGACTTCTCTGATGCTTGTGATGGCGAAGATCCATAAAGACTATGGCAGCTTCAGTTTTTCAGTTTCTCAAGACGACGTCTCTGCGCTCGGAACGAATTCCCTATGCACAAAAACGATCACAAGATCTTACTTTCAGGGACCACTTCAAAATCATGTTATAATAATAATAATAATAATAATAATAATAATAATAACAATAATAATAATAATAACAATAATAATAATAATAATAATAATAATAATAATAATAATTACAATATTTATATAGCGCAAAATCTTGATAAAATCAAATCTAAGCGCTGAAACAGACACACACGCACGCACGCACACGCACACACACACACACACACACACACACACACACACACACACACACACACACACACACACACACACACACACATGGCTATAAATGGCGTATAAATGGGGAGAAAGAATAAAAGCAATGGAAAATTATAGAGAGCATATTATATACAATTATATATTACAATGTGATTCCCCTCCGAGCGGAGACAGGCTGCAGAGGGGATTGAGTGAGGTCAGGATTTTATGCAGAGGAGAAAAGGTGAGTTTTGAGAGCGGACTTGAAGGAGACAAAAGTAGGTTGCTGACGGACTGAGAGAGGAAGTTTGTTCCAGGAGAGTGGACCAGAAACAGAGAAGGCTCGTGGACCATAGGTATTGAGACGTCAAATGATTATGGCACAAGCCTTAGGTACGTAAGCTGTATGCGCAGGCAAGGTCTTGAGGTCTACGTAGTGTATGCTGACCATCATGTTATGGGTGGTGCTATTGTATTCCGGCTGCCGTATCGCTTATGTGGGTGTGGACGTTAAACTCCAGATAACAACACGAAAGAAGAATACGAACGCGTATTTAATACAACAAAACAAGACAGGCGCAAATTTTCGGCCAACTGGCCTTTGTCAAGCGTAAGATTACAGACAAACAAACACCAGATACAAAAAATTTGAGAAAAAGACTGAAACTTCCCTGCTGCTGTGTCCAATGTCTTGTTGTATTAAATACGTGTTCGTATTCTTCTTTCGCGTTTTTTCCTGGTTCCTGTTTGCTTGAACGCGGGCAGTCACACTTGTTTAGGATTCCAGATAACAAGCTAAAAACCTAAGCACATGTACATGTGTTAAGGTGTTGTGTTGTTGTTGTGTGTCATATCATGGTTATATGTTTGGGTTATTGCTGCATCATCTCTCATGTACATGTGTTAAGGTTTGTGTTGTTGTTGTTGTGTTCATATCATGGTTATATGAGTGGGTTATTGTGCATCATCTCTCATGTACATGTGTTAAGGTGTTGTGTTGTTGTTGTGTGTCATATCATGGTTATATGTTGGGTTATTGCTGTGATCATCTCTCATGTACATGTGTTAAGGTGTTGTGTTGTGTTGTTGTTGTGTTGTTGTTGTGTATCATGTCATGGTTATATGTTTGAGTTATTGCTGCATCATCTCTCATGTACATGTGTTAAGGTGTTGTGTTGTGTTGTTGTTGTGTGTCATATCATGGTTATATGAGTGGGTTATTGTTGCATCATCTCTCATGTACATGTGTTAAGGTATTGTGTTGTTGTTGTGTGTCATATCATGGTTATATGAGTTGGGTTATTGTTGCATCATCTCTCATGTACATGTGTTAGGTATTGTTGTTGTTGTGTGTGTCATATCATGGTTATATGATGTTGGTTTTTGTTGCATCATCTCTCATGTACATGTGTTAGGTATTTTTGTTGTTGTGTTCATATCATGGTTTATATGATGGGTTATTGTTGCATCATCTCTCATGTACATGATTAAGGTGTTTTTGTTGTTGTGTGTCATATCATGGTTATATGTTTGGGTTATTGCTGGATCATCTCTCATTACATGTGTTAAGGTGATTTGTTGTTGTTTTTGTTCATATCATGGTTATATGTTTGGGTTATTGTTGGATCATCTCTCTCATTGACCGTCTGTGTTTTCTGTACACGTGGAATGAGTCCAAGCTTGAGTTGCCATCTTATCATTCTCTGTTCTTGTTCTTGTTCTTGTTCTTCTTGTTTTTGTTGTTGTTGTTGTTTTGTTCTTCTTCTTCTTCTTCTTTATTCTAACTCTTCTTCTTCTTCTTCTTCTTCATCATCATCAATCATTACATCATCCTATCATTATCATCAACATTATTATTTCTATAATTATATTTTATATACATTGTCGTTGTTGTTGTTGTTGTTGTTGTTGTTATCATCATCATTATCATCATATCATGATTATCATTACAATGTTAGTATTGGTGTGTACTGTCTGACAGCTCTGCTACCGCTGAGAACAGGGCAAGAAAAGTGCTGCTTCTTTTGGTCGGTTCTGATGTTCCTATAGGAGGGACACTTGTTGTTGTTTACTTGTTCTTAGTGGTGTGGTGGTAAATGGTGATGGTTTACCCCTGATATGGCTCTAGTGGTTGCTGGCTATAAACAATATAATAATTGTTGAGTGATCAGCATTGATGGACAAAGTTCAGCCAAAACTGCGGTTAAATACAATTTTAGTGTTATGAGACAAATTGACAATTTCAGTCAAAACTGTTATTACACAAAGTTCAGTCAAAACTGTTATTAGACAAAGTTCAGTCAAAACTGTTATTACACAAAGTTCAGTCAAAACTGTTGTCACATAAAGTTCAGTCAAAACTGTTATTACACAAAGTTCAGTCAAAACTGTTATTAGACACAGTTCAGTCAAAACTGTTATTACACAAAGTTCAGTCGAAACTGTTGTTACGCAAAGTTCAGTCAAAACTGTTATTACACAAAGTTCAGTCAAAACTGTTATTACACAAAGTTCAGTCAAAACTGTTATCACACAAAGTTCAGTCAAAACTGTTATCACACAAAGTTCAGTCAAAACTGTTATTACACAAAGTTCAGTCAAAACTGTTATTAGACAAAGTTCAGTCAAAACAAACTGTTATTAGACAAAGTTCAGTCAAAACAAACTGTTATTAGACAAAGTTCAGTCAAAACTGTTATTACAAAAGTTCAGTCAAAACTGTTATTACACAAAGTTCAGTCAAAACTGTTATTAGACAAAGTTCAGTCAAAACAAACTGTTATTAGACAAGTTCAGTCAAAACTGTTATTAGACAAAGTTCAGTCAAACAAACTGTTATTAGACAAAGTTCAGTCAAAACTGTTATTACACAAAATTCAGTCAAAACTATCACGGAGTGCTTAAGGAAAAAAAGCTCAGATATCAGACGTGTTAAACTGCTTGACTGTTTGACAAAGTTCAGTCACAACTGTCATGAGACACAGTTCAGTGAAGGTTGTTGTCAACTTCAGTCAGAAAGGTTGTCAGACACCGTTCCCAGAGGACTGTAGGTGTGTTGTGTGGGGGGGGGGAGTATCAGTTGGACAGATATTTTTCTCTCTCCACCTCCACCTCCACCTCCCTTTCACTGGTCAGAATTCGTGGGATTTTTGGAGTCTGGAGTTTTTTTTTAAGGAGACATTCATCGCACTCGGAGAATCCCATATGCGCTTCCAACCAAATCTGCCATCAGTTATCCGGCAGATTGCCAAAGCTGGGGCAAAAGTGTATATGCTGGAAAGGTCTTAGATTAGGAAGGGGTGGGGGTAAAGAAAGACCTAATAAACACTGTGTGACATCACCAGAATGATGGAAACATTAAGATGGGCACCAAAGGAAATAAGAGGGAAGCAGGGAGAATTTTAAATATCAACTAAGCAGCATAACTCTTGAGAGTCACGGAGTTATCTCCCATGTAGAATTTTTCAAATCCAACACAGTTTGCGCTACCCATTCAGCTAGCATAGACGCAGCCACAAAGCGTAAAGTTGTAAGCTCAGATCATTCTTCCGAATCATCTTGAGAAACTGAAACTGATAGATCCATGGACTCAAACTCTGTTATCTCCAGTTCAGTCCCAGCTCTCAACATGGATCTATCAGTTTCAATTTCTCAAGATGATTCAGAGGAATGTTCTGAGCTTACCACTTTATGCTTTGTGACTGTGTCTATGCCAGCTGAATGGGTAGCGCAAACTGTGTGGGATTTGAGATATTCTACATGGGAGATAACTCCGTGACTCTCAAGAGTTATGTTGCTTAGTTAATAATTAAGATGGGCAGTGAACAGGCCAGTGGACCTATCAAACAGTAAGCTGACACCACCAGAATGATGGAAACATTAAGATGGGCAGCCAACAGGCCAGTGGACCTATCAAACACTAAGCTGACACCACCAGAATGATGGAAACATAAGTGGGCAGCAAAACGAGCAGTGGACATCAAAACATAAGATGACAGCACAAAACAGAATGAATGTGAAACATTAAATGGCAGCGAACAGTGCCAGTGGCATGCTATAACACTTAGCTGAACAACAACAGAATGATGGAACATTAAGTTTGCAGCAAAACAAGGCAAGGTCTATCAAAACTGATTGACACCACAAATTATGTAAACTTAAGATGGTAAGCCAAACAGGCCAGTGACTATCAACACTAAAGCTGACCCACCAGAATGATGGATAAATTAGTACAATGGGCAGAAACAGCCAGTGGAACCTTTCAAACCTAAGCTTGACACCCCCAGAATGATGTGAAAATTAAGATGGGCAGCGAAGGACATTTGGAGCAATCAAACACTTCTGACCCCACCAGCATTGATGGAAACATATTAGATGGGTAGCAACAGCATCGATGGACCCTATCAAACAAACTGACACCACCAGGAAATGTATGGAAACAATAGAAGGTGGGCAGAAACAGGACATGACCTATAGACACAGTAAGTGACACCACCAAATGATGGAAAATTAAGATGGGCAGCCAACAGGCCAGTGGACCTATCAAACAGTAAGCTGACACCACCACAATGATGGAAACATTAAGATTGGCACCAAAAGAAATAAGAGGAAAGCAGGGAGAATTTTAAATATCAACTAAGCAACATAACTCTTGAGAGTCAGGGAGTTATCTCCCATGTAGAATTTCTCAAACCCAACACAGTTTGCGCTACCCATTCAGCTAGCATAGACGCAGCCACAAAGAGTAAAGTTGTAAGCTCAGATCATTCTTCCGAATCATCTTGAGAAACTGAAACTGATAGATCCATGGACTCAAACTCTGTTATCTCCAGTTCAGTCCCAGCTCTCAACATGGATCTATCAGTTTCAATTACTCAAGATGATTCAGAGGAATGTTCTGAGCTTACCACTTTATGCTTTGTGGCTGTGTCTATGCCAGCTGAATGGGTAGCGCAAACTGTGTTGGGATTTGAGATATTCTACATGGGAGATAACTCCGTGACTCTCAAGAGTTATGTTGCTTAGTTAATAATTAAGATGGGCAGTGAACAGGCCAGTGGACCTATCAAACATAAGCTGACACCACCAGAATGATGGAAACATTAAGATGGGCAGCAACAGGCCAGTGGACCTATCAAACATAAGCTGACACCACCAGAATGATGGAAACATTAAGATGGGCAGTGACCGTGGGCCAGTGGAAGTGGACAACATATCAAACACTAAGCTGGACAAACCACACCAGAATGATGGAAACATTAAGATGGGCAGCAAACAGGCCAGTGGACCTATCAAACACTGAGCTGACACCACCAGAATGATGGAAACATTAAGATGGGCAGCCAACAGGCCAGTGGACCTATCAAACACTAAGCTGACACCACCAGAATGATGGAAACATTAAGATGGGCAGCAAACAGGCCAGTGGACCTATCAAACACTAAGCTGACACCACCAGAATGATGGAAACATTAAGATGGGCAGCGAACAGGCCAGTGGAGCTATCAAACACTTAGCTGACACCACCAGAATGATGGAAACATTAAGATGGGCAGCAAACAGGCCAGTGGACCTATCAAACACTGAGCTGACACCACCAGAATGATGGAAACATTAAGATGGGCAGCAAACAGGCCAGTGGACCTATCAAACACTAAGCTGACACCACCACAATGATGGAAACATTAAGATGGGCACCAAAGGAAATAAGAGGGAAGCAGGGAGAATTTTAAATATCAACTAAGCAACATAACTCTTGAGAGTCACGGAGTTATCTCCCATGTAGAATTTCTCAAATCCAACACAGTTTGCGCTACCCATTCAGCTAGCATAGACACAGCCACAAAGCATTAAGTGGTAAGCTCAAAACATTCCTCTGAATCATCTTGAGAAACTGAAACTGATAGATCCATGGACTCAAACTCTGTTATCTCCAGTTCAGTCCCAGCTCTCAACATGGATATATCAGTTTCAGTTTCTCAAGATGATTCAGAGGAATGTTCTGAGCTTACCACTTTATGCTTTGTGGCTGTGTCTATGCTAGCTGAATGGGTAGCGCAAACTGTGCTGGATTTGAGAAATTCTGCATGGGAGATAACTCCGTGACTCTCAAGAGTTATGTTGCTTAGTTAATAATTAAGATGGGCAGTGAACAGGCCAGTGGACCTATCAAACAGTAAGCTGACACCACCAGAATGATGGAAACATTAAGATGGGCAGCAAACAGGCCAGTTTAAAATGTTGAGAGCTGGGACTGAACTGGAGGTAACAGAGTTTGAGTCCATGGATCTATCAGTTTCAGTTTCTCAAGATGACGTCTCCGCACTTGGAATGAATTCCATATACACTAACGTCACAGGTGAAATGTGATGGAAAGCATCCCCATGGCACAAGTCTTAAGCTTACACATAAACCCGTGGTTCTGTCAAAACAACCAACCAGCCCGTGAACAACCGGCCTGTGAGGATCAAACCCACGACCACTGTGTCATCAGCGGGATGTTCTAACCAACTGAGCCAGTGGGGCGTTATAAGAAAAAGTGGGGCAGCCCGGGGTTTGAACCTACAGCCCCTGTGCTATGTGTTTGGTGCTTTGACAACTGAGCTAATGGAGTCACTCAAATACATATTGTCTATTCGTTTAAAAGTAGTTTTAGACCAGTGTGTGTGTGTGTGTCTGTGTGTGTGTGTCTGTGTCTGTGTCTGTGTCTGTGTCTGAGTGTTTCTCTGTGTGTTTTGTATGTCTGTCTGTCTGTCTGTCTGTCTGTCTGTCTGTCTGTCTGTCTGTCTGTCTCTGTCTCTCTCTGTGTCGGCTGGGCTATAAGCAATACGAACTTGAACTTGTCTCTCTCTGTCTCTGTCTCTGTCTCTCTTTGTCTCTCCCTGTCTCTGTCTCTATCTGTCTGTCTGACTGTCTGTCTGTCTGTCTGTCTCTCTCTCTCTCTCCTCTCTCTCTCTCTCCTTCTCTCTTTCTCTTTCTCTCTCTTTCTCCTTCTCTCTTTTCTCTCTCTCTCTCTCTCTCTCTCTCTCTCTCTCTCTCTCTCTCTCTCTCTCTCTCTCTTTCTGTGTACGTGCAGTAGATCATGGGGAGCGGTAGGTGCATATGTGCGTGCGATTTGTGTCTGTGTTTGTATGTGTGTGAGTGTGTGTCTGCGTGTGAGTGTGTGTACATGTGTGTGTTTGAGAAAGATAGAGTGTGTGTATGCGTGCTTCCGTGCGTGCGTGCGTGTGTATATGTTTGTGTGTGTGCGCACGTGTCTGTGTATATTTGTCTGTGCACGTGCGCACTCACGCGTTGTTACACACCTCTTGTTATTGGATTTTCATACAATATATCACGTCGGGGTCACATCTAATTTTTTTAGTAGACCCAGGGAGAAAATGCTGGACGGACTTGCAGAGTGGCTGGGGACGAAGGGGGTGGGAGAGGTGCTAGGGGCAACGAGAGATAGAGACAGATGGAAGTCCATGATCGCCAACGCCATGCGGCAGGGCACCTGATGATGATGATGATGATAATGATATTTTTTCTGTTCACAGGAGAATACCCTACTGAATACAGGAAATACAACAGGTAGGTCTGACTTGTATTTGTGTAGGCTTACCTGTTGGCTGCAGCCTTTCTCCACCTTCCTCACTTTATCTGTTCAGCACACAAGTTTTTAACATTTGTTTTTGGAATGTCCCGAGCTTGCAATTCTGTGCCTTGTGGCTGCGTCTATGCTAGCTGAATGGGCAGCGCAAACTGTGTTGGATTTGAGAAATTCTACATGGGAGATAACTCCGTGACTCTCAAGAGGTATGCTGCTTAGTTAATATTCAAAATTCTGAAAAATTCTACATGGGAGATAACTCCGTGACTCTCAAAAGTTATGTTGCTTAGTTAATATTTAAAATTCTCCCGGCTTCCCTCTTATTTCCTTTGTTTTATGGCTTTTATCTTTCCTTGTGTGTGAGTTGGCATGTGTGGAGCTCTTGGGTGTGGTGATGGTGAGGTTGGGGAGTGGAAGCTATTTGCATTTGCGTGCGTGTGATCTGTCATGTCCTAATTTGCATCTTTTGCGTCGTGTTGTGTTATACTGTGAGAGAGAGTGAAAGAAAGAGAGAGAGACAGAGAGAGAGAGCGACAGAGAGAGAAACAGAGAGAGAGAGAAAGAGAGAGAGAAAGAGAGAGAGACAGAGAAGAGAGAGAGCAACAGAGAGAGAACGAGAGAGAAAGAGAGAAAGAGAGAGAGAGAGAAAGAGAGAGAGCGACAGAGAGAGAAAGATAAGAGAGAGAAAGAGAAGAGACAGAGAAAGAGAGAGAGCGACAGAGAGAGAGAAGAGAGAGAGAGAAAGAGAGAGGGAGAGAAAGAGAGACAGAAAGAGAGACAGAAAAGAGAAAGACACACACAGAGAAAGAGACAATGACAATGATGCTTTATTTTCCAACGGTAAAAGCTATTGGCTAGAAGCCATTTTTCAAACTTGCCGTTGAGACAAAGAGAGACAGAGACAGATAGAAGAGAGAGAGGAGAGAGAGAGAGAGAGAGAGAGAGAGAGAAAGACAGAGAGGTACAAAACATGTTATCACTCAAGGATAACAGCATTAAGTTCCCACCTTGTATGTCCCAGGACCCATCAGCCCAGTTAGATAAATACCAGTATAACATATAGACTAGGTAAAACATAAACTAGGTACAGCCTCAGGACCTGGCCAGCTCATGGGTTAATGTGCAAGCTGAAGGCTTGTGCCATGATCACCATACACATGGCACCTGTGACGTTAGTGCATATGGAATTCGTCCCGAGCGCGGAGACGTCATCTTGAGAAACTGAAACTGAAAACTGAAACTCAGAGCACCGCCTCATAAGGCAGAAGTTGTGGGTTCAGACCTCGAGCACGCCATGTTTTTTGTGTGCGCTGGTTGCTTGGTTCTTTTGACAGAGCCCTGGACTCAGGATCTGAAACCTGGAGTTCAATTCCAGCCCGCAATGGTAGTATCAGTAGAAGTTCTATACAACATGGGAGATAATTCTCAAGAGTTATGTCCTTTGATTATATTATAAAAATTCTCCCTGCTTACCTCTTATTTCTTTGGTATTACCTATATGCCTTGGAAGCAACCCTGTATATGTTCTGTCTTGTCTATGTGTTGTGTTTGGTCAGTTCAAGAATAAAAGACTATAAATCAATCTTGAACATAAGACCAATATATATTGTATGTATTATCTCTTCCTCTCTCTCTCATAGTTGTGTGTAGGGTAGTTGCAGAGTATAAAGGTAGGCTTGGGCGCTCCTTTTTTGAGGAGTGTTCTGAGCTTACTGTATTTGTACTTTCTATCTGCTTCTATGCTAGCTGAATGGGTAGCGCAAACTGTGTTAGACTTGAGAAGTTGAATACAACATGGGAGATAATTCTCAAGAGTTATGCCCTTTTATTTTATATATATTATAAAAAAAATTTCTTTGGTAGTATCAGTAGGGGTGGTACCTTTGTTCCTTGGTAGCTGCAGTCTACTGGTAGGATGGACGAAAACATTCCTAAATCTTTCATGAAAGGCTGGTGGGCTCATTTGGCAGAGCCGTGGACTTAACATCTGATATGTCGAGTTCAATCCCAGCCTGCAACATTAAAAACTTGCCTGTTGGCTGTCCGTCTGTATGTGTCCATCATTCTGGTGGTGTCAGCTTAATGTTTGATAGGTCCATTGGCCTGTTGCTGCCATCTTAATGTTTCCATCATTCTGGTGGTGTCAGCTTACTGTTTGATAGGTCCACTGGCCTGTTGGCTATCCATCTTAATGTTTCCATCATTCTGGTAGTGTCAGCTTAGTGTTTCATAGGTCCACTGGCCTGTTGGCTGTTTATCTTAATGTTTCCATCATTGTGGTGGTGTCAGCTTAGTGTTTGATAGGTCCACAGGCCTCTTCGCTGTCCATCTTAATGTTTCCAGCATT
>CM060315.1:3979350-3981850 GCA_030674185.1 Monoplex corrugatus | reverse complement strand
AAAATCAAATTGTCTCACATTTATCAGAACTTGGGATTATTCATTTGGTTTATATGTGAACTTGGGATTGTTTACTTGGTTTATGTCACATTTATCAGAACCAGGGATTATTCAGTTGGTTTGAAACACATTTATCAGAACCAGGGATTATTCAGTTGGTTTGAAACACATTTATCAGAACCAAGGATTATTAAGTTGGTTTGAAACACATTTATCAGAACCAAGGATTATTAAGTAGGTTTGTGTCACATTTATCAGAACCAGGGATTATTAGTTGGTTTGTGTTCACATTTATCAGAACCAAGGATTATTAAGTTGGTTTGTGTCACATTTATCACAACCGGGATTATTAAGTTGGTTTGTGTCACATTTATCACAACCAGGGATTATTAGTTGGTTGGTGTCACATTTATCAGAACCAGGGATTATTAGTTGGTTTGTGTCACATTTATCACAACCAGGGATTATGGAGTTGGTTTGTGTCACATTTATCAGAACCAGGGATTATTAGTTGGTTTGTGTCACATTTATCAGAACCAGGGATTATTAAGTAGGTTTATGTCACATTTATCAGAACCAGGGATTATTAAGTTGGTTTGAAACACATTTATCGGAACCAAGGATTATTAAGTAGGTTTGTGTCACATTTATCAGAACCAGGGATTATTAGTTGGTTTATGTCACATTTATCAGAACCAGGGATTATTCAGTTGGTTTATGTCACATTTATCACAACCAGGGATTATTAGTTGGTTGGTGTCACATTTATCAGAACCAGGGATTATTAGTTGGTTTGTGTCACATTTATCACAACCAGGGATTATGGAGTTGGTTTGTGTCACATTTATCAGAACCAGGGATTATTAGTTGGTTTGAAACACATTTATCAGAACCAAGGATTATTAAGTAGGTTTGTGTCACATTTATCAGAACCAGGGATTATTAGTTGGTTTATGTCTCATTTATCAGAACCAGGGATTATTCAATTGGTTTATGTCACATTTATCAGAACCAGGGATTATTCAGTTGGTTTATGTCACATTTATCAGAACCAGGGATTATTCAGTTGGTTTATGTCACATTTATCAGAACCAGGGATTATTCAGTTGGTTTATGTCACATTTATCAGAACCAGGGATTATTAAATTGGTTTGAGTCACATTATCACGACAAAGGTTTATCAAGTTGGTTTGTGTCACATCTATCACAACCAAGGATTATTAGTTGGTTTGTGTCACATTATCACAACCAAGATTATCAAGTTGGTCTGTGTAAAATGTATCAAACCCAAGCGGTTTCCTACTCACGTCTGTCTGGTGTCAAAGGATCATTCACGAACGCATGGTCCGAATACCTAGAAGTGAGAAAAATGGGGACTCCTTGTTCGGACGTCGTTTCGCGTCTGGGTGGTGGCGAGCCTTGAAAGTGGGCTTGTTTGGACTGTGAAGGTTGTGCCAGACAGAGCAGTGACTTGGTGCCCTGACAGCCCCACACGTCCTGGCGGTCATAGCCAAACACTTTGGACGACGAGGCAGACGACGACGAAGTGGAGGAGGCAGGGGAGGGGATGTTGGGGGTGATGAGGGAGGACGGAGGGCCGGAGGAGGAGCAGAGAGTGGGGGGCTGCAGGTCACCATGGAAACCGCTGCAGGAGTGGAGCAGGTTGGTGATGGGCAGCTGCAGCTCCTTGAAGGACATGTTGAAGGATTTGCGGCAGTCGATAGGGGTGGCGGCCACTTCTCTCAGCGACACGTGCACAGACTGGTGGGACAGGGGGGACACGGCGTTCTGACAGCACGACCTGCAGGACAGCAATATGACAGACAGGGGTCAGTGCCAGAGACAGTCCTTGGTCTGAGTTCTTTGCCCTAAAGTCAGTACTGTATTTATACAATTCTCATCATCAAATTTTAATTTAAAAAAGGCTGAACTATCATAGAAAAAGTGCAGATTGTACGTGCTAATCACAATTCGTTTAGACAGTTTCATTGCGCTGCTACCTTCAAATGCTGTAAAATTTTGTCAAAATTTGTTAGTTTTGATATACAGCTGCAAAAACAGATGGATAGCTAACTAAATGAATAGATATCAAATGTGATGTTGTGTTGAGGCAAGTGGTGAGGTGCAGAGTGTGAAGAGGTCTGGCCCAAGTACAGAGCCTTGGGAGAGCCCCATATGCAAGTTTAACAGGTTGGTACTTACCATGACTGACTGAAAGTGGTCGGACAGGTGTGACAAAACCCAAAAAAGAGCGCTACCTCGGATTCCAAAAATCAGAATCGTGTCATTGCCGTGGCTAATTTCTGTGCAATGATATAAACAGGTTTCTATTCTTTTTGACCTTGAAGTTATACAATACCCGAAACCAGTTCCGTGGCTAATTTCTGTGCAATGATATAAACAGGTTTCTATTCTTTTTTGACCTTGAAGTTATACAATACCCGAAACCAGTTCCGTGGCTAATTTCTGTGCAATGATATAAACAGGTTTCTATTCTTTT
>CM060315.1:3961850-3976850 GCA_030674185.1 Monoplex corrugatus | reverse complement strand
AGGAATCAGCTATAGATGTCTGTAACTTATCATGGCAATGCCAGTCCTTTAATACTTTGAATTTGTACTCAGTTCCACATGCGCTTCATCCAAATCTGTCAGCAATCATTTGGCAAACTCCATGAGCCGGCACACAACTCTATGCGCTGGCAATGTCTTAAAATGGGGGAGGGGTAGAGAAAAGAAATCTAAAAAAAAGAAAAAATAGGCTGACACCACCAGAATGATGAAAACATTAAGATGGTCAACGAACAGGCCAGTTGTTCATGTTGCTGACTGGAATTGAACTCGAGATAACAGATCTTGAGTCCACGGCACTGTCAACAGAACCAACCAAACGGCATTGATGAAAATGTGAGATTTGAACCCACAACTCTTGGATGAAAACCATAACGCCTTGACGGTTGTGCTAACGGGCCAGTTCATAGGCCTTCAATAACAACCAGAAAGAACATTAAACTGGAATAACAACCCGTATAGACGATACGAGGCTGACGGCAGTTTGAAACCAAATTGCCTTTTTCAGACCAACTGAGCTCACTAAGAGAGCCAAACATTCCTGGTCCGGCTTGAGGTCGAACCTTGTCCCATGTGAAAACTGATAAATGGGACAGTTACGTCCCAGTCTGAGCGAAGTGGCATGATTATATCTCGGTCACATGGGATCACCAGGTATGCTGACATCCCTGTCAGCCACATGCTGGACTCGGGTACACAACCTGAGGTTGTTATATATGCTAAAAGAAACATGTGAAATGGCACCTTTAAAAACAAATGTGATGTGTTACCTGCAAGAAAAAGCTGATATGAGATGTTACCTGTAAGAAAAAACTGACGTGAGATGTTACCTGTAAGAAGAAACTAACGTCAGATCTTACCTGTAAGAAGAAAGTAACGTTATAACGTCAGATGTTACATGCAAGAAGAAACTAACGTCAGGTGTTACATGCAAGAAAAACTTACGTGCTATGTTACCTGCAAGAAAAACTAACATCAGATGTTGTCTGCAAGAAAAACCGACGTGATCTGTTATCTGAAAACTTACGTCAGATGCTACCTGTAAAAAGAAACTAACGTCAGATGTTACCTGCAAGACGAAGCAAACGTCAGATCTTACCTGCAAGAAAGCAACTAACATGAGATGTTACTTGCGGCAAGAAATCTCAGATGTTACCTGCAAGAAGAGAAGAGCGTTGACGACGGCGACGATGGTCCATGGCGCCATGTACCACAGGATGGGCATGAGGTAGTGGCTGTAGGTGTACAGGTAGGCCCGCCCACTCAGGAACCTGTCGCTGACCATCACCACCGTCACCTGCAGGCTGCGGAAGGTGGTCTGCTTCGTCCTGTAGCACAGCAAGGTCAGCAAGGTCACCAGGGCAGATGGCCGCCATGGCTACCGCTGTGCCCGCCCGAACCGCGTTGACCCAGCAACTCTTCCTCAGGGTGAAGGGCCAGCGGATGACCAGGTACCTGACACACAGCACAAGGCTGATACACATTATGTGGATAGACATTAAATGAAATTGAACACACACCACGCCATCAAGATGGTTACTGCCATGACGTCATGATATTCAGTTGTACATGGATGACGTCATGGTAGATATTTAGCCGCGATGACGTTATGATGTGTCAATCGACCGCGGTGACGTCTTGGTAGGATCATTTGACCACGTTGATTTCATAGTAAAACATTGCGATGACATCGATATAGATCGTTTGAGCGTGATGACGTCATCTTAAGCCATTAGACAGTGATGACGTCATTGTATCTCCTTTGATGGCGATGACAACATAGTAAGTCATTGACTCTCAAAGCGTCACGGTAGTCGTTGGTGACGTCTTGATACGTCATTTGATCGCAATGAGGTCGTAATACGTCATTTGATCGCAATGGCGTCATAATAAGTCATTTGATTACTACGACGTCATAATAAGCCATTTGATCACAATGACATCATATTAAGTCATTTGATCGCAATGACGTCATAATATGTCATTTGATCACATGACATAATACGTCATTTAATCACAATGACGTCATAATAAGTCATTTGGTCACGATGACGTCGTAATAAGTCATTTGATCACAATGACGTCATAATAAGTCATTTGATCACAATGACGTCATAATAAGTCATTTGATCACAATGACGTCATAATAATATCATTTGACCGTCGCGATGCCATGTGATCAGAGGATGTTCTGTTGGTCATTAAACTTGAAACTAATGATATGTTATCTATTATGTTGGTGTTACCTGATGATGCATTTCGACATTCCAATTGAAAGTTTATAAAAAAAATTTAAAATTCTCTAAAGACTGATTACGTTGAAAGCAACACAGCGTGTACCCTGCTGGTTGCCAAGTCCTGCATGATGCTTTCTGAACGCACGTTAATAAAGGACTTGGGTCCTGTACAAAGTGCTGGGCATATACACCCTTCCTCTGTGTGTATAGGTTTGTATCAAACAGCATTTCCGTCTTTTTGCAGGAAAATGGAAAAATCAGATTATGTCTAGCAGCGACACCTGTAACATCGCTATTATCTAACATTACAAAAGTCTTTCCAGCAACGAAAGAAGGGTTGGTGTCGTCAAGAAACAATAGACTTACATTTTTTTTAACAATGAATAAGCGAAATTCCGGTTTCACTACACAAAAATAATTTCCCAAGAAACAAGATGTCTTTTCAAAGACAGTCATGACGTAATCATCAAAGGCGGTTATATTATATCGCAATCTTTACAGAGATTCGTGTTATGTTGTAACCAACAGACTGGCAAATTGTATTATAAACAAAGAGAGTCATGTTATATCGCAATCAAAGCAGTAATGTTATATGGTAATGCTGGACAGTCGTGTCATGTCGTAATCAAAGATGGTCATATTACATCGTAAAGTCATTGATTCAACACACAATTGATGTCGTCATCAGGTGAGGTGAGAGTATTGAACCGAACTTCTCTCCATCGCCACACTTACAAATAGTGAACAGACGGTAAAATCTTTCAAAGAAAGAGACAAAGAAAAAAGAAAAGAAGAAAACAGGAAAACGGTCACCCTCTGTAGAAATATATGCGCAGTCAATTATATGAAATCGAGTCTTTAACTACAGGTTAAACCTGTCGAGAGAAAAAGCAACAGAAAAATGGACAAAGAAACTGTAGCCAGTCGTAAGTTAAAAGTAGCTCCATGACGTGTGTGTTGGTATCAGACTTGATGAAAGGGCATGCATACAAAAATAGACATAAAACCCACACACTAAACAGAACCTCAAGATCTTGCCAAGACTGATACAGCTTTATAGCTTATGCCATGATCTTTGGATCTTCTCATCAGACGGTGTCTGTAATGTCAATGCATATGGAATATGC
The DNA here is from genome assembly GCA_030674185.1 of Monoplex corrugatus. NCBI lineage: Eukaryota > Metazoa > Mollusca > Gastropoda > Littorinimorpha > Ranellidae > Monoplex > Monoplex corrugatus. Next base: position 3,973,468 of record CM060315.1, on the reverse strand, counting down.
AAAGGTAAAAAAGAGACAGGTGAAGGCAGCAATTAATTCAATATTTTTCGGTGGACTTGTGCGAATGTCTTATAAAGAGGGGCGTGTTTAGTGCGGACTTGAAAGTGAGAATGAAAGGAACATGACATAGATTGAATGTTGGTGAATAAGACTGTAGATTGAATGTTGGTGAATAAGACTGTAGATTGAATGTTGGTGAATAAATCTGTAGATTGAATAGTGGTGAATAAGACTGTAGATAACACCAGGTAGACCCAGGGAGAAAATATTGGACGGATTTGCAGGGTGGCTGAGCACAGAGAAGGTGGAATATGTGCTTGCGGCGATAAGGGACAGATGCATATGGAGAGCCACGATCGCCAACGCCATGCGGCAGGGCACATGATGATGATGATGAGAGACGCAATCATGAAAAATGGAAACTGAAACAGAAACATAGGAACAGATGCACAGTTAGATGCAAGCAGGATTAGACAAAGGAAAGTGTGTACCTCTCCAGGGAGAGACTGAGCGTGATGTAACTGGACAGACCCAGGCAGACCCAGAAGAAGGGCACCACATACACCTGCACGTAGCGGTCAAAGGTCATCAGCACGTGGATCACCTGTGTCTCTGACAGCAGCACGTAGTAACTTCTGTACCTGTACACAGAGGTCATGACCTGTAGACAGCACGACAGGACCACCACAGCACCCTCCCCCTTCCCTCCCTCCCTCCCATGAGTGCACAGCGTTTTCAATAGTCAGTCAGCCCGTTAACTCATAACGTTAACTCCCGCACCCTATCTGGCAGCTGCAAAAACAATTCTTTCACTTCCTCATCCTATCCACCAACATCCTGCTGACTTAATGCTTTCACTTCCTCACTGCAGGAAGCTGGTGGATAGGGTGAGGGGTGAAAGGGTTACGTTTTTGCTTTGCTGTCATGGCTGACAACGCGGGATGTTGGCGGATAGAATCAGAGAGTCAAAGGGTTAAAAACAGGGACAGACGGAAGGCGAACAAGAGGAAGAAACACAGAGGACTACAAACAGTACCTAAGTCCAGAAAATGACTGATCATAACATGAAATCAAAATCAAAATGATGGCCAATGTACAAACAAACAGACACCAGAAGCACACACCATACACACACACACACACACACACACACACACACACACACACACACACACACACACACACACACACACACACCACACACACACACACATACACACACACACACACACCACACACATACACACACACACACACACACACACACACACATACACAAACACACATACACACATAACACACACACACACACACACATACACACACACACACATCACAACACACACATACACACATACACACACACACACACACACACACACACACATCAACAACACACACATACACACACTACACACACACACAAGACAGGCGCACATGTCCAGCCAACTGGTGTTTGTCAATCACACACAAAAGACAAACAAGCACACAAAACTTAGAGGGGGATACAACAGCAACACTTCCCTGATGTTTCGATGAGCAGGGAATATGACTGATACGAAATGATGACATGTTTGTGAAATGGGGTAACTGGGAACCATCATCATCATCATCATCATCATCATCATCATGTGCTTTGCTGCATGCCGTTGGCGATCATGGCCCTCCATACGAATCAGTCTTTTGTCGCTTTCTGTCCCCATCAACTCTGCAAAACTAATATTAATTCTCCACGGGTCTACCTGGTGTTCTTTGTCCCTCTTGCTTTAGTGTTGTGACTAGGGATTGGGAAGCAGGGGAGACAAACGCGATGTCTTAAGGGCGGTGAGGTCATGTTACATGGTAAAAACGGTCGTGCCAGGGAAGTCTTGATGTTTGTTTTCCAGGTTGTGCTTAGTTGTTCTTTGGTGTCTCGTGTATCATCATCATCATCAGGTGCCCTGCCGCATGGCGTTGGCGACCATGGACTTCCAACCATCTCTATCTTTCGTTGCCCCAGCATCTCCCCCACCCTCCTCATCCCCAGCCACTCTGCAAGTCCGTCCAGCATTCTCTCCCTGGGTCTACCTGGTGCTCTCTTTCCCTCCAGCTTCCCTCGTGTACATGTATATGTTTGACAAAGACCAGCTGTCCGAAAATTTGCTCCTGTCTTCTGTTGTGTTTTAAAGACGCGTTGTCTTTCTGTCTTTCTAGTTTTTGTGTGTTTCTGGTTTTTATTACTTGTAATGAGGGGGAAAAACACAAAGGAACACACAGTAAAACTGCCAACGGTAACGTTTGAAAAGCCATTCAACAAGTTGTGAATGAATACCACAGTTTGTTTCCTTTACATGGTATGCCTAGGAAAAAAAACTTGTGCGGACTGGTTCACTTTTTGACAGAGCCGTGGACTCCAGATCATTAATCACAACCCACAGTATGAACAACTGACCTGTTGGCTGCCCATCTTAATGTTTCCATCATTCTGGTGGTGTCAGCTTACTGTTTGATAGGTCCACTGGTTTGTTGGCTGTCCGTCTTAATGTTTCCATCATTCTGGTGGTGTCAGCTTAGTGTTTGATAGGTCCACTGGCCTGTTGGCTGCCCATCTTAATGTTTCCATCATTCTGGTGATGTCAGCTTACTGTTTGATAGGTCCACTGGCCTGTTGGCTGTCCATCTTAATGTTTCCATCATTCTGGTGGTGTCAGCTTACTGTTTGATAGGTCCACTGGCCTGTTGGCTGTCCATCTTAATGTTTCCATCATTCTGGTGGTGTCAGCTTACTGTTTGATAGGTCCACTGGTCTGTTGGCTGCCCATCTTAATGTTTCCATCATTCTGGTGGTGTCAGCTTAGTGTTTGATAGATCCACTGGCCTGTTGGCTGCCCATCTTAATGTTTCCATCATTCTGGTGGTGTCAGCTTAGTGTTTGATAGGTCCACTGGCCTGTTGGCTGCCGTCTTAATGTTTCCGTCATTCTGGTGGTGTCGGTGTTTGATAGGTCCACTGGCCTGTTGGCTGCCGTCTTAATGTTTCCGTCATTCTGGTGGTGCCGGTGTTTGATAGGTCCCTTCTCCCTCCTCCCTACTTCAAGACCTTGTAAGCACATAGGGTTTTGCAAAGGCTCAAGGAGTCAGCCAGATAATAGATGGCAGATTTCAGGGGAGCGCATATGGAATTGTGCGAATGTAATGCATCCCTCCTGACAAACCCAGAACTCTTCCAAAACTCAAAGTTACACATGGCTGATAACTTTTCCACAGATTTATATATATTCATTAATTTAATAACTGAAATTGTCGACAATTTTTTAAGTTAACGTGAAACCGAGTTATTTCGATCAAAAACAGTACAAACACAAAATTTATTTATTTACCTATCACTCTAAATCGTTCATTTGAGTATGATTCACATCAGTTGAGTATGAGTATTTATTGTCCTAACTCAATACCGAGTGCAAAATTACGAGAACAAGATTTACTGACAAAAGGAAATGACGTGGAACAGAGCAAATTAGAAAAATTCTAGAACATGATGCTCTAACAACTGGGCCACAGAAATTGACGGTACCTGAAAATGGCCAGGAGGAGAACACAGGCATCGACAGCGGCCAGAGAGCGGAGGTAGGTGGTGGTGGTGGAACACCTCATGGACTTCCGGGACAGGACGGCGAAGGTGACGGCGTTGCCCAGCACCCCCACCACACACACACACAGCATGACGTAGCCGTAGGCGTAGCGCTGAAGGGTCTGCTTGAACTCCACGTCAGCCGGTATGCTGCTCAGTCTCCTGCTGGACGTGTTCAGGAGGTGCCATAAGCTCGCTGTCTGTGAGGCGTTGTCTGTGGTGGAGAACGTTACAGCGTTGTGGTACAGATGGTGTGGACGGGGCAACACGGGTGAAGGAGACCCTGCCATGTTTTAGGGGGTAGCTAAACGTATGGTAGCACTGACGGAGTTCCTGTAACCGTCACTAAAGTTTACGATGAGTCAGGCACCAGCGAAGGGGTCTTCTGCACAACCATCACATAATCTGTGAGAAATAAGCCACCAACCTGGAGGTCTGTATGACCATCACCAAGCATATGAGTCATGAGGTACCAGCTGGGGAGTCTTAAAGACTATCACCAAGCATCCGAGACACGAGGTACAAGCTGGGGAGTCTCATAGACTATCACCAAGCATATGAGACATGAGGTACCAGCTGGGGAGTCTCAAAGACCGTCACCAAGCATATGAGACATGAGATACCAGCTGGGGAGTCTTACAGACCATCACCAAGCATATGAGACATGAGGTACCAGCTGGGGAGTCTTAAAGATCACCACAAAACATATGAAATATGAGGTACCAACTGAGGAGTCTTAAACACTACCACCAAGCACATGAGGCATGAGGTACAAGCTGGGGAGTCATAAAGATCATCACCGAGCATATGAGAAGTAAGGTACCAGCGAGAGTCCGTACGACCATCACCAAGCATGTAATAAATAAGGTACCAACGAGAGAGACTATATGACCATCACCAAGCATGTAATAGATAAGGTAACAACGAGAGAGACTATATGACCATCACCAAGCATGTAATAGATAAGGTACCAACGAGAGAGACTATATGACCATCACCAAGCATGTAATAGATAAGGTACCAACGAGAGAGACTATATGACCATCACCAAGCATGTAATAGATAAGGTAACAACGAGAGAGACTATATGACCATCACCAAGCATGTAATAAATAAGGTAACAACGAGAGAGACTATATGACCATCACCAAGCATGTAATAAATAAGGTACCAACGAGAGAGACTATATGACCATCACCAAGCATGTAATAGATAAGGTAACAACGAGAGAGACTATATGACCATCACCAAGCATGTAATAAATAAGGTACCAACGAGAGAGACTATATGACCATCACCAAGCATGTAATAAATAAGGTAACAACGAGAGAGACTATATGACCATCACCAAGCATGTAATAAATAAGGTAACAACGAGAGAGACTATATGACCATCACCAAGCATGTAATAAATAAGGTAACAACGAGAGAGACTATATGACCATCACCAAGCATGTAATAAATAAGGTAACAACGAGAGAGACTATATGACCATCACCAAGCATGTAATAAATAAGGTAACAACGAGAGAGACTATATGACCATCACCAAGCATGTAATAAATAAGGTAACAACGAAGAAATATGTAAGAGAAAAAAAAACAAAAATAGTATGACCATACACACAAGCATGTAATAATAAGGTACAACGAGAGAGACTATAGACCATCACCAAGCATGTAATAAATAAGGTAACAACGAGAGAGACTATATGACCATCACCAAGCATGTAATAAATAAGGTAACAACGAGAGAGACTATATGACCATCACCAAGCATGTAATAAATAAGGTAACAACGAGAGAGACTATATGACCATCACCAAGCATGTAATAAATAAGGTAACAACGAGAGAGATTATGACCATCACCAAGCATGTAATAAATAAGGTAACAACGAGAGAGACTATATGACCATCACCAAGCATGTAATAAATAAGGTAACAACGAGAGAGACTGTACGACCATCACCAAGCATGTAATAAATAAGGTAACAACGAGAGAGACTATATGACCATCACCAAGCATGTAATAGATAAGGTAACAACGAGAGAGACTATATGACCATCACCAAGCATGTAATAATAAGGTAACAACGAGAGAGACTTATGACCATCACCAAAATACATGGAAAGTAAGATACTAGCGACAGAGTCCGTACAACAATCACCAAGCATACGAAAAATAAGCTTTGAACGAGAGAGTCTTATGACCATCACCAAACGTACGGGAAGTAAGATACCAACGAGGGAGTTTATATGACAACCACAGAGCATATGAGAAATAAGGTTCCAATAATGAAGTCACCGAACATATGATAAGTACAGAAGTTCAGACTCAACCAGAAAGTCTGTATAATCATCACCTGGCATCAGAGTCACCACGATCGTCTGCGGACAACAGCAATCAGATGGAAATGAAGATGGTTATGGCATGTAACACGATCAAACAGACTCTTCCAGACCACCCTGCAGAGAACAGTGCAGGAAAAGAGAAGACAAAGGAAGAGACGTGGCTCACAACATTGTTCAGTTAACAAAGAATAGTTTTGTCATAACGCATCTCTGACACTTGCCCACAACCACAAGAAATGGAACAAGCTGATATATGGGTTTTTTTCCACACAGCGTACCCACCACTATAGCGAGTTACAGTACCAGGCCTGTAGAACAGATGCTAACAGTTCTGGCAGTCAGTCTCCGAGTTTTGAGGATCACTGGTTTACGTTGGACGTGTTAAGACAGAATTCAGATGTCACAGCTGTAGAAGTCATTGTCCTATTTTTGGATCACTTCCTTGCTCAGGATGGGTGGATGTGAGGCAGTCGGACATTTTCTCATACACACATCAGTAATAGACAACAGAAGCGGTTTCATCGGCTAATGACAATTTTGGTCAGAATAAATGTGAAGGCGAAAAGCAATCTTCAAGATCATAATCCACAACATCTTGAAACGGCAAATGAGAAAGAAGATTTTTAAAAAAAAGATACAGCATCTTCAAGAATTCGGCGGCATTCAAGATTTACGCAGCTTTATGGCGTTTACCACAATTATTTGTGATACTTTCCAATGCATGCCATCTGCGGAGTTGGTCCGTATGGAATTTTATTCCGAGTGCGAAAAGACTGTTTAGAGACAACTTCGAACTGAAAGTGACGAAATACGAAGTGAAGGTGAGCGTTTTATAAGGTAAATACCGATCGACTTGGCATTGTGACTGAATACAGACCTGTGTGAAATATTTCTGTCTCTTGTCTCATTCTAACCCTGTAGCGCCATGCTGTGGTGTCGTCACGAGCAAGACAAGAGTATCGGGTGGCACTCACAGACAAGCAAAGGACGCCCGGTGACCTCAGGATCCAACAATACAAGAAAACAGCAGGACCAAAGCTAAGGTCTCCGACACGGTGCCACGGAGATAGGGTAGCACGTGCACAGTGCTGACATTAAAACACGTGACCATGAATGTAACTGACGCTGGACTAGAATATCTCAATGCCAGTGGCTGGGCCAGCGTATGCAGTTGATAGATATCTGATTTAGGCGTCAGTTTCGTTCTGTCGCGTGTCTACGTGGGCGCGCGCGCGCACACACACACACACAAACACACATACATGCACGCACACACACACGCACACACACACACACACGCACAGGCACACACACATACATGCACGCACGCGCACACACACACTCACTAATATCACTTATAGTGAAAAGACGTTAATTCAAGGAACACACATTCACACGCACACACACTTGCGCCCACACACACAAACACACACGCGCACGCGCGCTCACACACACAGAGACAGAGAGACGGAGAGGGAGAGAGAGAGGGGGGGGGGGCCGTGCGGATATCATCATTATCCGATCACCGATAATAATTCTACTCATCTTCTCTCTCTCTCCTCATCTCTCTCTCCTTCTCTCTCTCTTCTCTTCCTCTCTTCTCTCTCTCTCTCTTCTCTCTCTCTTCTCTTCTTCTCTCTCTTCTCTCTCTTCTCTCTTCTCTCTTTTCTCTCTCTTCTCTCTCTCTGCCTGTTTCTCTCTCTCTGCTCTGATCTCTCTGTCTCTCTGTCTCTCTCTGTCTCTCTGTCTGTCTTGTCTCTCTCTGTCTATCTCTCTCCTTGTTCTCCTCACTGTCCTCGTCTCTCTGTCTCTCCTCTCTCTCTCCTCTCTCTCTCTCTTCTCTCTGTCTCTCACTGTCTCTCTCTCTGTCTCTGTCTCTCATCTGTCTTCTTCTCTGTCTGTCTCTACTCCTCCTCTCTCTCTTCTCTGTCTCTCTTCTTCTGTCTCTGTCTGTCTCTCTCCTCTTTCTCTCTCTCTCTCTTTCTCTTCTCTCTCTCTCTTCTTCTCTCTCTCTCTCTTTCTCTCTCTCTCTTCTTTCTCTCTTTCTTCTCTCTTTCTCTCTCTTTCTCTCTCTTCTCTTCTCTCTTCTTCTCTTCTCTCTCTTCTCTCTCTCTCTCTCTCTCTCTTCTCTCTCTCTCCACTCACTTTCGCTCTCTCTCGACTCAAAGGTTTTTACTTTATGGCTGCCCTGAGTTAATGTTATTATTTTAGTGTCTGTATTTTTTGTTTTGTTTCTTTGTTTTTTGCTTTATTTCGCTTGTTTTTCTTATTTCTATTTGTTTTGTTTTTTTGTTTGATTTGATTTTCTAGGGCTAAGATTTTTCTAGGACTCCAGTATGCACGTTGTATTTGTCCACACTGTGCATGCGGTACGTTGCTGCACAGTCTGCACACTCTATCTTCGATGGGCGTGCATGCTGGGTGTTTCCCTGCTTCCATAACCCCCCCCCCCCCCCCGTGGGGATGCCGGGGGCTCTTTCAGTATGAATAGTACCCCCACCTTCTGGACCTTCTGTGCTAGAAATCATATCTTTTCTGTCAGTCTCTCTGTTTCTGCCTTGTTGATTTGCTTTCTGTCATTTCTTCCTGTCATTTTCTGCCTTGCTGGTCCATTCACCTGTCATCATCATCATCAGGTGCCCTGCCGCATGGCGTTGGCGATCATGGACTTCCATCTGTCTCTATCTCTCGTTGCCCCTAGCATCTCCCCACCCTCCTCGTCTCCAGTCACTCTGCAAGTCCGTCCAGCATTTTCTCCCTGGGTCTACCCGGTGCTCTCTTTCCCTCCAGCTTTCCCGTTGTGACCAGGTGCTCCAAATCCCCCTTCCTCATAAAATGGCCTATAAATGTTGCTTGTCTTTTCCTAATCTTCCTTATGAGTGATCTACTTGTGTCTGCCTCCATCAAGACTGCCTCGTTCGTTTTCTTTGCTGTCCATGGAACTCTCAACATTCTTCCTATAAACCACATCTCGGCTGCCTCAATCTTGTTCTGGCTTTGTTTGTTGACTGTCCACGCCTCGCATCCGTACTGAACTATTGGTTCTATATAACTTTCAAGAACTGTCTTCCTGATGTTAGTTGACAGGCATTTGTTGGTAAGAATGCTTGTCATCTTCTTGAATGCTGTTTTGGCTTTTACCGGACGAAGCTGCTCCATAGGAGTACCTATTTACGTCGTTGTCTTTGATTTTTTTGTTTCTGTCCATGATAACCTGGGAAAAATTACGATGGTGGTTTCCCGTTGCTTTCCATCGGTTTGTGTACGGTCTCTCCGCTAGCCTTACTCTCTCCCGAGATGTCCACAAGGCAGTGGAGCTATTCACCAATAGGTTGGGGGTCTGGTTCGTGGGCACCAGGGCGTATCCACACATTCACCTGTATGTGTTTGTAAAGTCTTATGTGCTTTTTTCTTGGCATTGATAATTGGGTACATGTGTTAAATGCATTTTTGGCTGTAGGGAGGTGAGATATGCGAAAGCAATTTTAGGTACTTTAGACCCTTTTTTGTATATGTTTTAGTGTCCTTAGGTATGCTTAAATTTGTATTCAGGTGTGCTTTTTTTAAAATCCCTTGTGCGATAAATTGGACGGAATGGTCAACACCAGGGGCACGTCCTTAGATTATGTGCACAAATTGCATTGCTATGTGTACTTAATTTTCTGTTCGTTTTTTTGTTGTTGTTGTTGTTGTTGTTTTTTCCTTTTCAAGTTTTGTATGCTTTGAAGCAGTTATAGCCCTGATATGGCTCTACGAAGTCGGCTGGGCTTTAAACAACAATGACAATTACGTGCTTCCATAAACCAGCCAATGACAGGACTTAAAGGATTCTCAACGTGCATATTTGATATTCTGAACGCGTCTACACTCGGAGAGGGTTTAGACACTGGTAGGCCTGCACACATGTTGATCAAGGAGATAGGTAAAATCTCCACCCTTTACCCACCAGGCGGGAGGTACCCAAGTAGGATCGAACCCCAGACCTCCCGATTGGATGTGTGTTGTCTTATCCACTCCACCACATCACCCGTCGTAGAGGGTTGGATGTCACCGCTAGTGATAGCGAAATTTCACATCCATCAACTCTGAGCTTTCTGCGCGGACCGAGTGGATTTGGCGTGCTGTCAGCTGGTGCTTGGCAACTGCCGAAAGGTCTTTAACCTGCCACATCTGTCACTGACACCCACAGCTATATAAACGAGAAGGAAAAGTCGGTTTATCATCAGTAACCTGATGCGGCCGCCTATGTTTGGGATGGGCGTGGATCACACACACACACACAAACACACGCACGCCCGTGCGCACACGCACACACGCACGCACGCACGCACCCACCCACACACACACACACACACGCACGCACGCACCCACACACACACACAACACACACACAAACACACACACATACACATGTACACATACATAAACACACGCACACAAACAGACATACACACACTCACACACACACACACACGCATACACATACAGACTCACACACGCGCACACACGCACACACACACATACACACACGCGCGCACAAACACACTCAGGCACACACAGACACACAGACACACACACAGACACACACACACACTCACACACACACACACACACACACACACACACACACACACACACACACACACACACACACACACACACACACGCACGCACACACGTTCCACAAACAAGCTATCATCATTATCATCATGTTTGTCGTGGAGGTTGACATAAGGATCTCTTACAGGTTGCCCTCAGAATCATATCGCTCTCATGAGGCCATTGACTTGAGAACACTGTATTACTCAAAGAGATTAATAGCAGCAGACCCACTGGACCTGTCTTAGAGCTGGTCCTTGCTGTTCTACACACGGAATATCAGCATGACAACAAACAAACAAACAAAGAGTTTGGAATACCAAAGGAAATAAGAGGGAAGCAGGGAGAATTTTAAATATCAACTAAGTAACATAACTCTTGAGAGTCACGGAGTTATCTCCCATGTAGAATTTCTCAAACCCAACACAGTTTGCGCTACCCATTCAGCTAGCATAGACGCAGCCACAAAGCATAAAGTGGTAAGCTCAGAATATTCTTGCGCTGGCAAGATCTGGAACAGAGGAGCGGAAAGGAGGGTGGGGGTGGGTGTGGGCAGGAAGACCCATCAAACAACATTAAAGGAATGTTGTGAGCTTACCACTTTATGCTTTGTGGCTGCGTCTATGCTAGTTGAATGGGTAGCGCAAACAGTGTTGGGTTTGAGAAATTCTACATGGGAGATAACTCCGTGACTCTCAAGACTTATGTTACTTCGTTGAAGGAGTTTGGAGTGTGTTCACGAGGGATTCATCGCACTCGGACAATTCCGTATGCCCTTCACCCAAATCTGCCAGCAATTTTCTGGCAAACTCCCTGAGCCTGCACAAAACCCCACGCGCTGGCAAGATCTGGAACCGAGGAGCGAAAAGGAGGGGTGGGGTGGGTGGGGGCAGGAAGACCTATCAAACACCACCAGAATGACGGAAACATTAAGATGGACAGCCAACAGGTCAGTTTTTAATGTTGTGGGCTGGGATTGAACTCGAGATATCTGATGTTAAGTCCACGGCTCTTGTCACAAAAGCCGACCAGCGCGCCGTTACAGATATAGGAGATAG
>CM060315.1:3951850-3954350 GCA_030674185.1 Monoplex corrugatus | reverse complement strand
AGAAACATTTTTTTTTCTCCCCGGATTCAGGCAGTCATGTAACGTTTCGGGGGTTCCTCATTCTGGATCTTTTTTTGTTTCTGTAAGCCACTGAACTCTGACAGGGCTTACAGGATCTTTAACGTGAGTATTCCATGTTCACTGTTTGAGGACAAGACGAGCAGCTGTGGTTTGTATGCGTTGCACACGGAGGAGAAAAGAAGCTGGTAGTCCAGTAAGGAGAGCGTTACAGTCATCAAGAGGAGATAAAATGAAACATGTCACAAGCTTAAATGCAGCCTCAATTGAAAGATACTACGTTCGAATGTAACCATTGCGCCGAATAGCAATGTCCACCCGTTACCAAAAAGACGGTGCCCTAGACAGTTTCCAACCTAGATCAGACACGAGCGGGTCTCCACATATCTTGATTGGGGAGATCGGGTAAAATTCTGTTCATATGATCTTTAACATGCGTATTTCATGTTCTGTGTGTATATACACACAAAGAAGATTCATGCACTGGCATGACTGCACACATGTCGATTTGGAAAATCAGACAAAAAAATAGCCTCCACTCTTCACCCACCAGACGGTATCAGAGGCAGATTCAAACCCAGACTTTCTGACAAAAAGACCAATGAACTATCCACTGAACCCTGTAACACACATCAACAGATGCGGTAATTGTCTTATGTCTTCATTTAAAAGACGCGGTAATTGTGTTGTTTTATTAAAAGATGGGTAATTGTGTTGTTTCTTTATTTAAAAGATGCGGTAATTGTGTTGTTTCTTTATTTAAAAGATGTGGTAATTGTCATGTGTCTTATTTAAAAGAGCGGTAATTGTGTTGTTTCTTTATTTAAAAGATGTGGTAATTGTGTTGTTTCTTTATTTAAAAGAGCGGTAATTGTGTTGTTTCTTTATTTAAAAGATGCGGTAATTGTGTTGTTTCTTTATTTAAAAGATGCGGTAATTGTGTTGTTTCTTTATTTAAAAGATGTGGTAATTGTGTTGTTTCTTATTAAAAGACGCGGTAATTGTGTTGTTTCTTTATTTAAAAGACGGTAATTGTGTTGTTTCTTTATTTAAAAGATGCGGTAATTGTGTTGTTTCTTTATTTAAAAGACGGGTAATTGTGTTGTTTCTTTATTTAAAAGATGCGGTAATTGTGTTGTTTCTTCATTTAAAAGATGCGGTAATTGTATTGTTTCTTTATTAAAAGATGCGGTAATTGTGTTGTTTCTTTCATATAAAAGATGCGGTAATTGTGTTGTTTCTTCTATAAAAGATGCGGTAATTGTCGTTGTTTCTTCATATAAAAGATTGGGTAATTGTGTTGTTTCTTCATATAAAAGATGCGGTAATTGTCTTGTTTCTTCATATAAAAGATGCGGTAATTGTGTTGTTTCTTCTATATAAAAGATGCGGTAATTGTGTTGTTTCTCCATATAAAAGATGCGGTAATTGTCTTGTTTCTTCAATAAAAGATGCGGTAATTGTGTTGTTTCTTCATATAAAAGATGCGGTAATTGTTTGTTTCTCCATATAAAAAGATGCGGTAATTGTGTTGTTTCTTCATATAAAAGATGCGGTAATTGTGTTGTTTCTTCATATAAAAGATGCGGTAATTGTGTTGTTTCTCCATATAAAAGATGCGGTAATTGTGTTGTTTCTCCGTATAAAAGATGCGGTAATTGTGTTGTTTCTCCGTATAAAAGACGCGGTAATTGTGTTGTTTCTCCTATAAAAGATGCGGTAATTGTGTTGTTTCTCCATATAAAAGAGCGGTAATTGTGTTGTTTCTCTATATAAAAGACGCGGTAATTGTGTTGTTTTCCATATAAAGATGCGGTAATTGTGTTGTTTGTCTCATATAAAAGACGCGGTAATTGTGTTGTTTCTTCATTAAAAGACGCGGTAATTGTGTTGTTTCCTTCCCTATAAAAGATGCGGTAATTGTGTTGTTCCTTCATAAAAAGACGCGGTATTGTGTTGTTTCTTCGTCTAAAAGATGCGGTAATTGTGTTGTTTCTTCACATAAAAGATGCGGTAATTGTGTTGTTCTCTTCAATAAAAGATGCGGTTAATTGTGTTGTTCTTCATATAAAAGATGCGGTAATTGTGTTGTTCCTTCATAGAAAAGACGCGGTAATTGTGTTGTTTCTCCATATAAAATATGCGGTAATTGTGTTGTTTCTCTATAAAAAGCGGTAATTGTGTTGTTTCTCCATATAAAAGACGCGGTAATTGTGTCGTTTCTCCATATAAAAGACGCGGTAATTGTGTCGTTTCTCTATATAAAAGACGCGGTAATTGTGTTGTTTCTCCATATAAAAGACGCGGTAATTGTGTCGTTTCTCCATATAAAAGACGCGGTAATTGTGTTGTTTCTCCATATAAAAGTCGCGGTAATTGTGTTGTTTCTCTCATATAAAAGACGCGGTAAATTGTGTTGTTCTCTATATAAAAGACGCGGTAATTGTGTTCGTTTCTCCATATAAAAGACGCGGTAATTGTG
>CM060315.1:3936850-3939350 GCA_030674185.1 Monoplex corrugatus | reverse complement strand
TCTTGAGAAACTGAAACTGAAACTGAAACTGTCAAACGTAGACAGAAGACAACAAAGAACACGTACACAGAATTTAAAGGTGAACCAGCGAGACTTCCCTGATGTTTTGTCAAGCAAGAGACACTGACCGATATGAAATCATACAGTGTTTGTGAATTGTTGACTGAAGGTTGTTCCTTTGAAAACTTGGCTCAGTCTTCAAAACAGTATGACTGCCCGCGTTCAAGCAAACAGAAACCAGAAAGAAAAAAAAACACGAAAAAGAATAAGAACGCTATTTAATACAACAAGACAAGACAGGCGCAAATTTTCAGCCAACTGGCCTTTGTCAAGCGTAAGATCACAAACAAATACCAGGTACTGAAATTAGGAGAAAAAGACTGAAACTTCCCTGCTGCTCTGTCCAGTGTGAGAAAAGGAAGTTTCAGTCTTTTTCTCCTAATTTTTGAACCTGGTTTTTGTTTGTTTGTGATCTTCATCATCATCATCATCATCAGGTGCCTTGCTGCATGGCGTTGGCGTTGGCGATTATGGATTTCCATCTGTCTCTATCGCTTGTTGCCTTCAAGCATCTCTTCCACCGTCCTTGTCTTCAGGCACTCTGCAAGTCCGTCTAGTATCTTCTCCCTGGGTCTACCAGGTGTCCTCTTTCCCTCCAGCTTTCCCGTTGTGACCAGGTGCTCCAGTTCCCCTTTCCTCATAAAATGGCCTATGAATGTTGCCTGTCTTTTCCTAATCTTCCTTATGAATGATGTTCTTGTGTGTCTGCCTCCATCAAGATTGTCTCGTTTGTTTTCTTTGCTGTCCATGGAACTCTTAACATTCTTCTAGAAACCACATCTCGGCTGCCTCAGTCTTGTTCTGGCTTTGCTTGTTGACTGTCCACGTTTGTGATCTTACGCTTGACAAAAGGCCAGTTGGCCAAAATTTTGCGCCTATCTTGTCTTGTTGTATTAAATACGCGTTCTTATTTCTTCTTTGTGTTTTTTGTTTTTGTTTTTTTTTTTTTTGGCTTCAGTATTGTCTTTTATTTTGTTCAGGTTTGTAGACGACACAGGCAGGAATACCCCTACCCAGCCATTACTTTGTGGTGTTGGCTCGCTGTCCGTCACTGGTCAACGCCTGAGTCAGTGTGCCAGCGACCTTGACCTTCTGTCCTTTGTTCTACCCAACGAACAGAAAAAAACGGACAGGTAGGTAGTGAAGTGGACAGAGAGGAGAAACGTAAGACGTTGTCCTCAACTGTTCATGTAGACAGACGCGTGTCTTTAATTCCAGTGATGTGATCGTATAGGACGTTGGTGAGGTCAGTTTGTACCGGAAGGTTTATTGTGTTTTCATCCCTTTAATAATAATAATAATAATAATTACAATATTTATATAGCGCAAAATCTTGATAGAAATCAAATCTAAGCGCTGAACATACACATAGCAACGCGCCGCACACACACGACGCACACACACTCACACACATGGCTATAAATGGGGGAAAAGAATAAAAGCAATGGAGAATTATAGAGAGCATATTATATACAAATATATATTACAATGTGATTCCACTCCGAGCGGAGGTTTTTGGTTGGTATGGGCGGGCAGTTGGTTGGTGGGTGGGTCGTGGGTTGGTAGGTGGGTTGGCAAGTTGGTTGGTGTTGGTTGCTTGTGCTTGTGGTAGGTGTTGGCAAGTTGGTTGTTGGTTGGTTGGTTGGTTGGTTGGTTGGTTGGTTGGTTGGTTGGTTGGTTGGTTGTAGGTGGTTGCAGTTGGTTGCTTGGTTGTTGTTTTGTTTTTTTATTTGTTTTTTGTTTTCTATTTGTTTTTTGTTTTTTTAGTTTGTTTTTTTTGTTTGTACGTTACAGATTGAGATTAATTTCACTAAGATGTAGATTGTATTAGGTTGTCTGATCACAGCCTGATACAAGATAAGATGAAACTTTACGCGTTAGTTGGGACCTGAAGCCTTGCCAACACACGTGTTTATGTGCACACGCAAGGCTTACGTCATGGTCATTTTGGATCTTCTTCATCAAGTGGCATTGTGGCGTCAGTGCATGTGGAATTCATTCCCAGTGTGAGACGTTGTCTTGAGAAACTGAAATGAAAGTGAAAGTGAAACTGAAAACAATGAAATGAGGCCTGGTTGACGTATAGGTGGACTCCGCCTTTCTACCTGCAGCGCAAGTTTGAATCTGGCTCGAAAAAAACTGTGCATGATGTCTCCAGTCCAGCCAGCTGTGAGTAGTTACCTGACCCTGATCAGGGCTAGGGAAGGTAAACAAGGAGGGAAGGAGATGAGCACCGCCCTTATAAAGTTTAACCCGAGAACACTGAAGTCTCTACCACCTCACCCCTCTACAACTTGGGATTATGGAACAACATTTACCTTTTAAAGAATGCATCAGAAGGTTTTTTACTAAGAAAAAACGCTTTGGGGCAACAGAGGATTTCACTGATACACATCATCATCATCATCATCACATCAGGTGCCCTGCCGCATGGCGTTGG
>CM060315.1:3924350-3934350 GCA_030674185.1 Monoplex corrugatus | reverse complement strand
GTGTGTATGCGTGTGAGTGTGTATGTGTGTGTATGTGTGTATGTGTTTGTGAGTGTGTGTGTGTGATGTGTGTGCATGTGTGTGTATGTGTGTGTATGTGTATGTATGTGTATGTGTGTGTATGTGTGTGTATGTGTCTGTATGTGTGTGTGTAATGTGTGTATGTGTGTGTATGTATGTGTGTGTATGTGTGTGTGTATGTGTATGTGTGTGTATGTGTGTGTATGTGTGTGTATGTGTATGTGTGTGTTGGTGTGTATGTTGATGTGTTGTTGTGTATATGTGTGATTTGTAGATTGTATGTGTGTGTATTATGTGTGGTGTATGTGTGTGTATGTGTGTATGTAGTGGTGTATGTGTGGTAAGTATTGTGAATTTTGTATTGTTGATTAGTGTGTCTGATGAACATTTTATTTGTGTTTATTAGTTTGTGTTGCGTTGTAGATAACATAAATATTATGTTTATATTCTGTTGCAGCTAAATTACTTGTGTCACTATGTGTGTTAGCATTCTAATAACATAAACATCATGTTTATGTTCTGTTACAACTAATTTTACTTGTGCCACAAAGTGTAACATTGTAAAATAACATAATCATACATGTATCTTTTATTTTGTTACAACTAATTTTACCTGTGCCACTAAGTGTAACATTGTAATAACATAATCATATCTTTTTATTTTGTTACAAATATTTTACCTGTGCCACTTTGTTTGTGCAGCATTGTTATAAAAAAACGTAAACATCATGTTTTTATTCTGTTATAAGTAATTTTACAAAACTGAAGACATTCGATTGATTTACATTGATATTGACAATTTTTCTCTACACATTATCGGCCATTACTACTGATCTCCTTGGATGGATTCAGAGCAGATTACTTGTTCAAATACCACGTACTCCGACAATAGAGAGACTGATCAGGGGTGTGTGCACGCTCCTATTATGCGCTCTGTCTACCCCACAAGACCTTCCCCAACCACTATACCATTGTCACTGTGAGTACAGTACTGTTTTCTCTGGCCGCTTGTGTTTACTTTGTGTGCTTGAAACTTCTTCCAAGTTCTTTTCCTCTTTTTCTTATTCCTCTCACATGAATGTCTGATCGTTTGTCTGTCTGTCTGTCTGTATATGAATGTCTGATCGTTTGTCTATCTGTCTGTATGAATGTCTGATCGTTGTCTGTCTGTCTGTATGATAATTCTGATCGTTTGTCTGTCTGTCTGTATGAATGTCTGATCGTTTGTCTGTCTGTCTGTCTGTATGAAATGTCTGATCGTTTGTCTGTCTGTCTGTATGAATATCTGATCGTTTGTCTATCTGTCTGTATGAATGTCTGATCGTTTGTCTGTCTTCTTTCTGTATGAATGTCTGATCGTTTGTCTGTCTGTCGTATGAATGCTGATCGTTTGTCTGTCTGTTTGTATGAATGTCTGATCGTTTTGTCTGTCTGTAGGAATGTCTGATCGTTGTCTGTCTGTCTGTATGAATTCTGATCGTTTGTCTATCTGTCTGTATGAATGTCTGATCGTTTGTCTATCTGTCTGTTATGAATGTCTGATCGTTTGTCTATCTGTCTGTCTGTATGAATGTCTGATCGTTTGTCTGTCTGTCTGTATGAATTCTGATCGTTTGTCTATCTGTCTGTCTGTCTGTATGAATGTCTGATCGTTTGTCTGTCTGTCGTCGTCTGTATGAATGTCTGATCGTTTGTCGTCTGTCTGATAATATCTGATCGTTTGTCTGTCTGTCTGTATGAATGCTGATCGTTTGTCTGTCTGTCTGTCTGTATGAATGTCTGATCGTTTGTCTGTCTGTCTGTATGAATATCTGATCGTTTGTCTATCTGTCTGTATGAATGTCTGATCGTTTGTCTGTCTGTCTGTCTGTATGAATGTCTGATCGTTTGTCTGTCTGTCGGTATGAATGTCTGATCGTTTGTCTGTCTGTTTGTATGAATGTCTGATCGTTTGTCTGTCTGTAGGAATGTCTGATCGTTTGTCTGTCTGTCTGTATGAATGTCTGATCGTTTGTCTATCTGTCTGTATGAATGTCTGATCGTTTGTCTATCTGTCTGTCTGTATGAATGTCTGATCGTTTGTCTGTCTGTCTGTATGAATGTCTGATCGTTTGTCTATCTGTCTGTCTGTCTGTATGAATGTCTGATCGTTTGTCTGTCTGTCTGTCTGTATGAATGTCTGATCGTTTGTCTATCTGTCTGTATGAATGTCTGATCGTTTGTCTATCTGTCTATATGAATGTCTGATCGTTTGTCTGTCTGTATGAATGTCTGATCGTTTGTCTGTCTGTCTGTATGAATGTCTGATCGTTTGTCTATCTGTCTGTATGAATATCTGATCGTTTGTCTGTCTGTCTGTATGAATGTCTGATCGTTTGTCTGTCTGTCTGTCTGTATGAATGTCTGATCGTTTGTCTGTCTGTCTGTATGAATGTCTGATCGTTTGTCTGTCTGTCTGTATGAATGTCTGATCGTTTGTCTGTCTGTCTGTCGGTATGAATGTCTGATCGTTTGTCTGTCTGTCTGTATGAATGTCTGATCGTTTGTCTATCTGTCTGTATGAATGTCTGATCGTTTGTCTATCTGTCTGTATGAATGTCTGATCGTTTGTCTGTCTGTATGAATGTCTGATCGTTTGTCTATCTGTCTGTATGAATGTCTGATCGTTTGTCTATCTGTCTGTATGAATGTCTGATCGTTTGTCTGTCTATCTGTATGAATGTCTGATCGTTTGTCTGTCTGTCTGTCTGTATGAATGTCTGATCGTTTGTCTGTCTGTCGAAATGAATGTCTCCATTTCGCTCTTTCTCAGTCTCTCTCTTCCGTACGCATAAACATTTTCAAGAACTGATTGGAAACAAAAGTGATGCTAGAACAACTTAAAATGCAATAAATCACCTCACACACTCACACACACACACACACACACACACACACACACACACACACACACACACATACACACAAACACGCGCGCACACACACACACACACACACACACACACACACACGTGTACACGCGCTTGCAAACGCACACATAAGTATTATCCAGTAATCTGAGTGTTACTTTGCATTTGGTGTGTCTGTTCATGTTGTTTGTGTATGGTATATTACAGTCTTTGTGATACTGGTTTTTTTTTTCATTTGTTGTATTCCGTTCTATTGTGGTTTGATATTGTTCTGTTAATAGCATGATGTTATGTTTGTGGGTATGATACTTTGGGCTCTGTTGTGTGCAAAACCCTGGGGGGTGTCCACAAAGCCATGGTACTATAGACATGATGTGTTGGTGTGATGTCATGTTTCAGGGTCTGTATCCACAAAGCCATGGTATTATAGACATGATGTGTTGGTGTGATGTCATGTTTCAGGGTCTGTATCCACAAAGCCATGGTATTATAGACATGATGTGTTGGTGTGATGTCATGTTTCAGGGTGTGTATCCACAAAGCCATGGTATTATAGACATGATGTGTTGGTGTGATATCATGTTTCAGGGTCTGTATCCACAAAGCCATGGTATTATAGACATGATGTGTTGGTGTGATGTCATGTTTCAGGTGTGTATCCACAAAGCCATGGTATTATAGACATGATGTGTTGGTGTGATGTCATGTTTCAGGTGTGTATCCACAAAGCCATGGTATTATAGACATGATGTGTTGGTGTGATGTCATGTTTCAGGGTCTGTATCCACAAAGCCATGGTATTATAGACATGATGTGTTGGTGTGATATCATGTTTCAGGGTGTGTATCCACAAAGCCATGGTATTATAGACATGATGTGTTGGTGTGATGTCATGTTTCAGGGTGTGTATCCACAAAGCCATGGTATTATAGACATCAACATGATGTGTTGGTGTGATGTCATGTTTCAGGGTCTGTATCCACAAAGCCATGGTATTATAGACATGATGTGTTGGTGTGATGTCATGTTTCAGGGTCTGTATCCACAAAGCCATGGTATTATAGACATCATGATGTGTGGTGTGATGTCATGTTTCAGGGTCTGTATCCACAAAGCCATGGTATTATAGACATCATATGTGTTGGTGTGATGTCATGTTTCAGGGTCTGTATCCACAAAGCCATGGTATTATAGACATCATGATGTGTTGGTGTGATGTCATGTTTCAGGGTCTGTATCCACAAAGCCATGGTATTATAGACATGATGTGTTGGTGTGATGTCATGTTTCAGGGTCTGTATCCACAAAGCCATGGTATTATAGACACATGATTGTTGGTGTGATTCATGTTTCAGGGTCTGTACCACAAAGCCATGGATTATAGACAATGATGTGTTGGTGTGAGTCATGTTCAGGGTCTGTATCCACAAAGCCATGGTATTATAGACATGATGTGTTGGTTGATTCATTTCAGGTCTGTATCCACAAAGCCATGGTATATAGAACATGATGTGTTGGTGTGATGTCATTTTCAGGGTCTGTATCCACAAAGCCATGTATTAAGACATCATGTGTTGTGTGATGTCATGTTTCAGGGTCTGTATCCACAAAGCCTGGATTATAGACATCTGATGTGTTGGTGTGATGACATGTTTCAGGGTTGTATCCACAAAGCCATGGTATTATGACATCATGATGTGTTGGTGTGATGTCATTTTCAGGGTTGTATCCACAAAGCATGGTATTATAGACTCATGTGTTGTGTGATGTCATGTTTCAGGTCTGTATCACAAAGCATGGTATTATAGACAATGATGTGTTGTGTGATGCATGTTCAGGGTCTATCCACAAAGCCATGTATTATAGACATATGTGTTGGTGTGATGTCATGTTTCGGGTTGTATCCACAAAGCCATGTATTATAGACATATGTGTTGGTGTGATGCATGTTTCAGGGTTATCCACAAAGCCATGGTATTATAGACATGATGTTTGGTGGATGTCATGTTCAGGTCTGTATCACAAAGCCATGGTATTATAGACATATGTGTTGGTTGATTCATGTTTCAGGTCTGTATCCACAAGCCATGGTATTATAGACATGATGTGTTGGTGTGATGTCATGTTTCAGGGTCTGTATCCACAAAGCCATGGTTATAGACATATTGTGTTGGTGTGATGCATGTTTCAGGGTCTTATCACAAAGCATGGTATTATAGACATATGTGTTGGTGTGATGTATGTTTCAGGTCTGTATCCACAAAGCCATGTATTATAGACATCATGATGTGTTGTGTATGCATGTTTCAGGGTTGTATCCACAAAGCCATGGTATTATAGACATCAAATGATGTGTGGTGTGATGTCATGTTCAGGGTCGTATCACAAAGCCATGGTATTATAGACACACATGATGTGTTGGTGTGATGTCATGTTTCAGGTCTGTATCACAAAGCCATGGTATTATAGACACACTGATGTGTTGTGTGATGCATGTTTCAGGTCTTATCCACAAAGCATGGTATTATAACATGATGTGTTGTGTGATGCAGTTTCGGTGTATCCACAAGCCATGGTATTATAGACATATGTGGTTGGTGTGATGTCATTTTCGGGTCTTATCAAAAGCATGGTATAAGACATACTGATGTTGGTGTGATGCATGTTTCAGGTCTGTATCCACAAAGCCATGTATTTAGACAAATGATTGTTGTGTGATGTATGTTTCAGGGTCTGTATCCACAAGCATGGTATTATAGACAACATGATGTGTTGTGTTGCATGTTTCAGGGCTGTATCAAAAGCCATGGTATTATAGACATCAATGTGTTTGTGTGATGTCATGTTCAGGTCTGTATCCACAAAGCCATGGATTATAGACATCATGTGTTGTGTGATGCATGTTTCAGGGTCTGTATCCACAAAGCCATGTATTATAGACATAAAGATGTTGGTGTGATGTCATGTTTCAGGTCTGTATCCACAAAGCATGGTATTATAGACATCATGTGTGGTGTGATGTCATGTTTAGGGTCTGTATCCACAAGCCATGTATTATAGACATGTGTGTTGGGTGTGCATGTTTAGGTTGTATCCACAAGCTGTATTATAGACATCATGATGTGTTGGTGTGAGCATTTTCAGGGTTGTATCACAAAGCCATGTATTTAGACATCATATGTGTTGTGTGATGTCATTTAGGTGTATCCACAAGCCAGGATATAGACACACATGATTTGTGTGATGACAGTTCGGTTGTATCCAAGCAGGATTAAACTGTGTGTTGGTGTGAGTCATGTTCAGGGCTTATAAGCCATGTATGCTGTGTGGTGTGTGCTGTTCAGGTTTACACAGCCATGTATATGACTAGTTTGTGTGTGTCATGTTTCAGTCTGTTCCCAAGCATGTTATAGCACAGAGTGTTTGTGATTCTGTTTCAGTCTACCACAAAGCCAGGTATATAGACATGTGTTTGTGTGATGTCATGTTTCAGGTCTTATCAAAAGCATGGATTATAACAACATGTGTTGGTGGAGCAGTTTCAGTCTTATCACAAACCTGGATTAAGACATCAGTGTTGGTGTGTGCATTTTCAGGTTGTCCACAAGCCTGGTATTATAGACATCATATTGTTGGTGTGATGTCATGTTTCAGGTCTGTATCCAAAGCATGATTATAGACTCATGATGTTGGTGTATATTTTCGTTGTATCCACAAAGCCATGGTATATGACATATGTTTGGTTGATGCAGTTTAGGTTGTATCAAAAGCATGGTATTATAGACTCACAGATGGTTGTGTGATGTCATTTCAGGTTATCCACAAAGCCATGGTATTATAGACATGATGTGTTGGTGTATGCATGTTTCAGGTTGTATCCACAAAGCCATGGTATTATAGACACATGATGTGTTGGTGTGATGTCATTTTCAGGGTTGTATCCACAAAGCCATGTATTATAGACATCAACATGATGTTGGTGTGATGCATTTTCAGGTGTGTATCCACAAAGCCATGGTATTATAGACATCACAGATGTGTTGGTGTGATGTCATTTTCAGGGTTGTATCCACAAAGCCATGGTATTATAGACATCAACTATGTGTTGGTGTGATGTCATGTTTCAGGCTGTATCCACAAAGCATGGTATTATAGACACAAATGATGTGTTGGTGTGATGTCATGTTTCAGGGTCTGTATCCACAAAGCCATGGTATTATAGACATCATGTGTTGGGTGATGCATTTTCAGGTCTGTATCCACAAAGCCATGGTATTATAGACATCAACATGATGTGTTGGTGTGATGTCATTTTCAGGTCTGTACCACAAAGCCATGGTATTATAGACAACATGATGTGTTGGTGTGATGTCATGTTTCAGGCTGTATCCAAAAGCCATGGTATTATAGACAACATGATGTTGGTGTGATGTCATGTTTCAGGCTGTATCCAAAAGCCATGGATTAAGACACAATGTGTGGATGTCAATGTTTGGGCACCAAAACCCCTGGTTTATAGACATCGGATGTGTTGTTGTGCTTTTCTGGTGTGTATTCATGTTTGGATTTTTTCTCGTGTTTTTGTTTATGTTTGTAGTTTTTGTATCCACAAGCATGGTTATTTAGCCATCACATTATGGGTATGTGCAGTTTTTTTACAAGATGGTATTATAGACATACATGATGTTGGTTGTTGGATGTACAGGTTCTCTACTATATCAAAACCTGGATAACAGCTGAGGTGGTGTGATGTCATGTTTCAGGGTCTGTATCCACAAAGCCATGGTATTATAGACATCAACATGATGTGTTGGTGTGATGTCATGTTTCAGGGTCTGTATCCACAAAGCCATGGTATTATAGACATCAACATGATGTGTTGGTGTGATGTCATGTTTCAAGGTCTGTATCCACAAAGCCATGGTATTATAGACATCAACATGATGTGTTGGTGTGATGACATGTTTCAGGGTCTATATCCACAAAGCCATGGTATTATAGACATGATGTGTTGGTGTGATGTCATGTTTCATGGTCTGTATCCACAAAGCCATGGTATTATAGACATCAATGATGTGTTGGTGTGATGTCATGTTTCAGGGTCTGTATCCATAAAGCCATGGTATTATAGACATCAACATGATGTTGGTGTGATGCCATGTTTCAGGGTCTGTTTTCCACAAAGCCATGGTATTATAGACATCAACATGATGTGTTGGTGTGATGTCATGTTTCAGGGTCTGTATCCACAAAGCCATGGTATTATAGACATCAACATGATGTGTTGGTGTGATGACATGTTTCAGGCTGTATCCAGAAAGCCATGGTATTATAGACATCAACATGATGTGTTGGTGTGATGTCATGTTTCAGGGTCTGTATCCACAAAGCCATGGTATTATAGACATCATGATGTGTTGGTGTGATGACATGTTTCAGGGGCTGTATCCACAAAGCCATGGTATTATAGACATCAACATGATGTGTTGGTGTGATGTCATGTTTCAGGGTCTGTATCCACAAAGCCATGGTATTATAGACATCAACATGATGTGTTGGTGTGATGTCATGTTTCAGGGTCTGTATCCACAAAGCCATGGTATTATAGACATCAACATGATGTGTTGGTGTGATGTCATGTTTAAGGGTCTGTATCCACAAAGCCATGGTATTATAGACATCATGAGTGTTGGTGTGATGCATGTTTCAGGGTCTGTATCCACAAAGCCATGGTATTATAGACATCACATGATGTGTTGGTGTGATGTCATGTTTCAGGGTCTGTATCCACAAAGCCATGGTATTATAGACATCAACATGATGTTGGTGTGATGTCCATGTTTCAGGGCTGTATCCAAAAGCCATGGTATTATAGACATCACTGATGTGTTGGTGTGATGTCATGTTTCAGGGCCTGTATCCAGAAAGCCATGGCATTATAGACAACAACATGTACGACATGGACATCGGTCAGAAGTTCTGTCTGTCGTGTGACCAAGCCAAAAACCCTGCGTGGTGGGGTGGTGAGCCGGTAAGACAAGTGACTGGGTATGCTTGCTTGCTTGCTTGCTTGCTTGCTTGCTTGCTTGTTTGAGTATTCGTTTGTTTGAGAGTTTGTTTCTTTGTTGTTTGTTGTTGTTGATGTTGTTGTTATTGTTTTGAATGATTATCGCACTCAGGGAGGTTACTTTGGTTAACTTTTTTTTACGTCCCATTTTCTACGCCATCTTAATGGCCGTATAAGCTGGCACAGTTTTTTTTTTACAATGTGATGATGATTATGTCGATGAGGACGATAATCATGATGCTATGGAGTTCCATCTAGGATTGAGACTGCGTGACAGGGCTGTACTCTACGCTTACTATCATAATATATCCTGGAGTCAACCAGCTTCGAGGGATAAGACGCCTGCAGTGCTGGTCAGAAGGTTTGAACAACACCTTCAATGACGCGTCCGTGAAGTGGATGAGACTCGACTGTTTGGTCCCAGTCTTCCCAATGAGCCCATTGCACGCCCAACTTTGGGTAGGAGCCGGTTAGA
This sequence comes from Monoplex corrugatus, assembly GCA_030674185.1. NCBI lineage: Eukaryota > Metazoa > Mollusca > Gastropoda > Littorinimorpha > Ranellidae > Monoplex > Monoplex corrugatus. Next base: position 3,924,878 of record CM060315.1, on the reverse strand, counting down.
GCCGAAAAATCCTACAAGATAACATAGCTTTGAAGGGACTAATGGCGATTCGAACCCATAGCCTTCCAGTCGGTAGTCCGTTGCGTTAACCACTTCATCACGGCGACTGGTTGCTTGATTGTATATTTGTTTTTCAATTTTCAGCGTTTCAATTTTTCTTGTAAGCCTGTATGCACGTTGTTTTGCCTACACTGTATGTTGCTGCACCGGTGTATACACCGTCTTCATGCTTTTCATGTTTCTTCAAGCCAGCCACTAAATATGATTTACAGGATATTTTGCGTGCATGTTTAATGTTCCACGTCCCTGTACACACAAAAGGGTTTTAGACACTGGAAGGTCTGCACACATGTTGACCTGGGAGATGGGAAAAATCTTCACCATTTGACCACCAGGCGGATCGATTTGACTGTGTTCATGTTCTGTTGAGGTCCTACTTCTATGAAGCACGCACACTTCATTCACTACACATGTCTTTAATCAGACCTCACACATTCGTGTCATGCATTCATGCATACATCACACACA
>CM060315.1:3916850-3919350 GCA_030674185.1 Monoplex corrugatus | reverse complement strand
TGTGTCCCCAGGGGTGTCCCTACACAGTGATATACATGTCCATGATGCTTTGTGTTGTGTGTCCCCAGGGTGTCCCCTACACAGTGATATACATGTCCATGATGCTTTGTGTTGTGTGTCCCCAGGGGTGTCCCCTACACAGTGATATACATGTCCATGATGCTTTGTGTTGTGTGTCCCCAGGGGTGTCCCCTACACAGTGATGTACATGTCCATGATGCTTTGTGTTGTGTGTCCCCTACACAGTGATATACATGTCCATGATGCTTTGTGTTGTGTGTCCCCAGGGGTGTCCCCTACACAGTGATATACATGTCCATGATGCTTTGTGTTGTGTGTCCCAGGGTGTCCCCTACACAGTGATATACATGTCCATGATGCTTTGTGTTGTGTGTCCCCAGGGGTGTCCCCTACACAGTGATATACATGTCCATGATGCTTTGTGTTGTGTGTCCCCAGGGGTGTCCCCTACACAGTGATGTACATGTCCATGATGCTTTGTGTTGTGTGTCCCCTACACAGTGATATACATGTCCATGATGCTTTGTGTTGTGTGTCCCCAGGGGTGTCCCCTACACAGACAGGGTGCAGACTGTGTTGCAGTGGATGTCACTGCCTGCAGCACAACGACCCCAGTTCATCACACTTTACTTTGAGGAACCTGACCATGCTGGTCACGCTGTGGGCCCTGACTCACCACAGGTCAGTGTGAGGCCCTCTCTATCTGTGTCTCTCTTCTTCTGTCTTTCTCTCTGTCTCTTTCTACCTCTCTCTCTGTCTCTCTCTCTGTCTCTGTCTCTCTCTCTCTCTCTCTGTCTCTCTCTCTCTCTGTCTCTCTTTCTGTCTCTCTGTCTGTCTGTCTATGTCTCTGTCTCTCTCTCTCTCTGTCTGTCTGCCTGTCTGTCTCTGTCTCTCATTTTCTCTTTCTTTCTTTCTCTCTGTCTCTCCTCTCTCTGTCTCTCTCTCTTTCTCTTTGTCTCTCGTCTCTCTTTCTCTCTCTCTCTGTCTGTCTGCGTGTCTGTCTCTGTCTCTCTCTCATTTTCTCTTTCTTTCTTTCTCTCTGTCTCTCCTCTCTCTGTCTCTCTCTTTCTCTTTGTCTTCCGTCTCTCTTTCTCTCTCTCTCTCTCTCTGTCTGCGTGTCTGTCTCTGTCTCTCATTTTCTCTTTCTTTCTTTCTCTCTGTCTCTCCTCTCTCTGTCTCTCTCTTTCTCTTGTCTCTCGTCTCTTTGTCTCTCGTCTCTTTGTCTCTCTCTCTCTCATCTCTCTTTCTCTCTCTCTCTTTCTCTCACTCTCTCACTCTATCTTTCTCTCTCTCCTCTCTCTGTCTCTCTCTCTGTCTGTCTCTCTCTCTCTGTCTCTCTCTCTCGCTCTCTCTTTTTCTCTGTCTCCTTTCTCTCTTTTTTCTCTCCTCTCTTCTGTCTCTCTCTTTCTCCCTGTTTCCCCACTTCTCTCTCTTTCTCTCCCCCCCCCCCCCCACTCTATCTCTCTCTCTTGTTCTCTGTCGGGATTCCCTCCCCTCGCATGGCTGCCAGCAGAAAGTCAGCACAACAGTGGGTGAAACAAATTGTGGTCTCCAGTAAGTCATTTGCCTTACAACACCTGCTGAATGACTCCCGTGCACTTGGGAAAGTACGCTGAATACTCGTACATTACTACATAAAACGTCCGTGACTTGCTTCAACATCGAAGGCAGAGGTGACCAGACTGTCGTACTTCGTATGACTAATACTACAGGTATGGGCCTGCACTCCGCCACACAAACACCGGACCACACAATAATTCATTATTTATGAGAGAGACAGACAGACACAGAGAGAGACAGACACAGAGAGAGACACAGAGAGAGACAGAGACAGACGCAGAGAGAGTGAGAGAGAGACAGACAGAGAGAGAGAGACAGAGAGAGAGAAACAGAGAGAGACAGAGAGACAGAGAGAGACAGAGCGAGAGACAGAGAGAGACAGAGAGAAAGACAGAGACAGAGACAGACAGAGATAGACAGACAGAGACAGAGAAATTTTCAACGAAACGTTTCAGAAGAAAAAGACTGGCGTCACGTTGTATTCAGCAATGTTTTGTGTCGCTGAATATTAGACACCTATAATATAATATCAGACACCTATAATATAATATCAGAACGAGATATACGGAAGCCATTTTAGGACATTTAGGCCTGTTTTGAATATAGATGCTTCAGGGTCCTCTGTTGTGTTTTAGTTTGTATTCTAATTTGTTTTCTAAATCACTCTGTGAGAAATTCGACATAGTGGTAACACCAGGGGCATCTCCTTAGATTACGTGTACGAATGTATTGATATCTGTACAATATATTATGAGAGAGACAGAGACAGAGAGAGAGACACAGAGAGAGACAGAGACAGAGAGAGACACAGAGAGAGGCAGAGACAGAGAGAGAGAGAGAGCCATGGGCCAGCACTCCGCCACATAAGACACCGGACCACACAATAATTCATTATTTATGAGAGAGAGAGAGAGAGACA
>CM060315.1:3901850-3906850 GCA_030674185.1 Monoplex corrugatus | reverse complement strand
TGGTCATTTTGGTCAGAACATCTGATGTTGTTTGTGTGTCAGGTCAAGATTAGGACAGTGGTCAGTTTGGTTATAATGACTGATGTTGTTTCTCTGTCAGGTCAAGATTAGGACAGTGGTCAGTTTGGTTATAGCATCTGATGTTGTTTGTGTGTCAGGTCAAGATTAAGACAGTGGTCAGTTTGGTTACAACATCTGATGTTTGTGTGTCAGGTCAAGATTAGGACAGTGGTCAGTTTGGTTAAACATCTGTTTGTGTGTCAGGTCAAGATTAGGACAGTGGTCAGTTTGGTTAAACATCTGATGTTTGTGTGTCAGGTCAACATTAGGACAGTGGTCAGTTTGGTTATAAGCATCTGATGTTGTTTGTGTGTCAGGTCAAGATTAGACAGTGGTCAGTTTGGTTACAACATCTGATGTTTGTGTGTCAGGTCAAGATTAGGACAGTGGTCAGTTTGGTTAGAACATCTTATGCTTGTGTGTCAGGTCAAGATTAGGACAGTGGTCAGTTTGGTTAGAACATCTGATGTTGTTTGTGTGTCAGGTCAATTTAGGACAGTGGTCAGTTTGGTTATAATGACTGATGTTGTTTGTGTGTCAGGTCAACATTAGGACAGTGGTCAGTTTAGTTATAAATGTGATGTTGTTTGTGTGTTAGGTCAACATTAGGACAGTGGTCAGTTTGGTTAAACACTGATGTTGTTTGTGTGTCAGGTCAAATATAGGACAGTGGTCAGTTTGGTTATAATGACTGATGTTGTTTGTGTGTCAGGTCAAGATTAGGCAGTGGTCAGTTTGGTTATAATGACTGATGTTGTTTGTGTGTCTGGTCAAGATTAAGGACAGTGGTCAGTTTGGTTAAAAACTGATGTTGTTTGTGTGTCAGGTCAAGTAAGGTCAGTGGTCAGTTTGGTTAAATGACTGATGTTGTTTGTGTGTCAGGTCAAGATTAGGACAGTGGTCAGTTTGGTTATAATGACTGATGTTGTTTGTGTGTCTGGTCAAGATTAAGACAGTGGTCAGTTTGGTTATAATGACTGATGTTGTTTGTGTGTCAGGTCAAGATTAGGACAGTGGTCAGTTTGGTTAGAACATCTAATGTTGTTTGTGTGTCTGGTCAAGATTAGGACAGTGGTCAGTTTGGTTAGAACATCTAATGTTGTTTGTGTGTCAGATATACTGGGTGTGGCCCCAGCACCCAACAATGGCACTGAAGGATCACTGTACGACATACTGCTGGATCCTCCATCCCTGTCAGACAGTTTGCCGACAACATCCCCATTGTGTGATAATGGCACCAGCATAGCGGCTGTATCCCAGCTACAGACAGACACCTGTCACTGTTCCAACATTGCTGCTGGGGTAAGTCTGTGATCTGAACCATTTGGTCATGCTGTCAATGGACCCTGTGTGATTGCTTTACAAATGGTTTATGAACATTCACACTGACAACACCCACAGGCATCCGGATGTGTAGGAAGACATGTAGTCACTTAATATCAAAAACGCATATACACACTCGTGCACTCACATACACACACATTTAAATACACATACGCGCACATACTCACATGCACACACGCACATGCACACACGCACACACACACATACACGCACACACATACATATACACGCGCATACACACACATACACACACAAACACAATCTTCTCTTAGAATGAAAAGTACTATGTTCAATTGATTGGTCGCGGGTAGCGTTTTATTGTGCAAATGTTCACTTAACCCTTTGACTCCCGCACCCTGTACATCAGCATCCTGTATTGTCAACCATTCTAGCAAAGCAAAAACTTAACTCTTTAACTCCCTCGCCATATCCACCAAATTCCTGCAAGAAACTGGTAGATAGAGTGAGGGAGTCAAAGAGTTAAGTTTTTGCAGTTGGTGGATAGGATAAAGGAGTCAAAGGGTTAAACAAATTCAGTTCGTAACGTGCAGCGTTTGGTTGGTTGGTTGGTTGGTTGGTTGGTTTGGGTTGGTTGGGTTGGTGGTTGGTGGGTGGGTTGGTTGGTTGGTTGGTTGGTTGGTGGTGTTGGTTGGGTTGGTTGGTTGGTTGGTTGGCTGGTTGGTGGTTGTGTTGGTTGGTTGGTTGGTGGGTTGGTTGGTGGGTTGGTTGGTGGTTGGTTGGTTGGTGGGTTGGTTGGTGGGTTGGTGGGTTGGTTGGTTGGTTGGTTGGTTGGTTGGTGGGTTGGTTGGTTGGTTGGTGGTGGGTGAGTTGGTTGGTGGGTTGGTGGGTTGGTTGGTTGGTTGGTTGGTGGTTGGTGGTTGGTGGTTGGTTGGTGGGTTGGTTGGGTTGGTTGGTTGGTGGGTTTGAGTTGGTGGGTTGGTGGGTTGGTGGGTTGGTTGGTTGGTTGGTTGGTTGGTTGGTTGGTGAGTTGGTTGGTTGGTTGGTGGGTGGTGGGTGGTTGGTTGGTTGGTTGTTTGGTTGGTGGTTGGTTGGTTGGTTGGTTGGTTGGTGGGTTCGCTCTTTTATTGTGTTTTTGGTTTTTATGGTGTTTGTTGGTGGAATTGTTTATTGTTGTTGGATCGGCTCATCTCTTTGTCGTAACCAGTGTCCATTCTGACTGGAAGTCTTTGTTCGGTGTAACCGTTTCCATCCCGACGCGCTGTGTTGACCTTATGACCACAGCAGCCTATGATGACCACATGATGACCCCTGTCTGGACTGCCTTCACTGTCAATGTGGTATGGAAACACTGTGGTTATAAGATCTGCCTACATGGTGCTTTTTGTTAGGGCTGATTTTAGTCTTTTTAACAGATGTATTAGTTGGACGGGTCTTTTGTGGCTGTTTTCAGTGAAAAGTGGGTTTCTTTCTTTTTTTCTTTTGTTTGTGTTTTTGGATTTTTGTTTGTTGTAATTGTTGTTTTTGCCTTTGTTCTTGTTTTTGATTGGTTGTGTGTATGTTTGTTTGTTTGTCTGTCTGTCTGTTTGTCTGTCTGTCTGTCTGTCTGTCTGCCTGCCTGCCTGCCTGCCTGCCTGCCTGTTTCTTTGTTTGTTTGGGAGGGAGGTTATTTGCTAGTTTGGTTGGTTAGGTTTTGGGTTTCGTTTCGTTTTGTTTTTCAAGACACACACACACACACACATGTTAAGAGTTCCATGGACTACCGAGCCTATTGGTCAAAAGTTAGATATGTATAATAGCATCCCTGCTGACATGTCGTCAAATGTTGTCTTCCTCGGTTCCTTTTTGTGTCGCTACCTTACCGTGTTAATTTGGAGTTTTTGCCAAGGAAATTCCTCATATTTAGATAATTCTATATGCATTCTTTCTGAGTTTGCTGCTAATTATTTGAACAGATTTTAATAAAAACCTGTTATATTGCGGAAGTGTTGAATAAAAAAACATCTAGTTTTATAAGTTTAATTGTATCAGTTTTATAAGTTTAATTGTATCAGTTCATGAAATATTCACGTGGAGCTTTATCCGTGTATGTCACCAACGACTTTTTATGCGTTCTTTATCCAAAATTGTTGAAAGGAGAAGGAAATGTTCTGTGAATTTTTTAATGTAAATTGCATGTAGATTGCCATAATAAGATCAATTATGAAGATGTGGACAGCGTGGACTTTCCATAATAAAGTCACATGTGAAAATAACAGCTCGATTGCCGTAATAGAATCTTATATGAAATGCAAACAATATATATTGCCATAATAAACTTATATCAGAAAATACATTCTGAATGCGGATTACTGTAATAAAATCAGGTATGAAAATGTATTTCAAATGTATATTGCCATAATGAAATCAGTACAGAAAATGTAGATTGAATGCATATAACCACAATAAAATCACATATGGAATTGTAGATTGAATGTAGAATGCCATAGAAAAATCAGATGTGAAAATGATAGCGCGTTTGCCATAATAAAACCAAATATGAAAGTGTAGAATATAAATTGTCGTAATAAAATCAGATGCTCTTCTTCTCTTCTTCTTGGCGTACGCTGCTACACAATCATCTGAGTCCGGGCGATGAATGCAGCCGTCTTTTCCAGTCCTGTCTGCAGCCATGGAGTTTGGTTGTCAGCGGAGTGTCTGTCGGCCACATGTCCTGTCGTGCCACCTGGTGAAGGGGACATCTTTGGAGTATATGCTCCGTGGTTTGGTCTTCTTGACCGCAGGGACAGGTTGGGGAGGGCGCCAGCTTCAGTTTGCGGTACATGTGGCTGTTCAGCCTATTGTGACCAGTGCGCAACCTCACCAGGGCAACTTGCTGCTCTCTAGAGAACAAGGTGGTAGTCATCCCTGTGTCGTCTCGGCATGGAAAGCGCCCTGATGAGCTCCTCTTCTCACTGTAGCTGATGTTGTTGTTAGATTGTTTTTCTCTGGCTCCCTCCTTAGCAAGGATGTCAGCTCGCTCATTCCCGGAGACTCCGCAGTGGGCTGGAATCCATTGCAGAACTGCTCTTCTGGTTGTGGCAACCTAGTGCAGAGCTGTAGACAGGAGGGGGAGCGCGTTGTTCTGGCATGCCTGTCATCAGATGTTAAAATGATAGATCGTAGAACTTCAAAGACGCCATCAGCCAGCAGACTATGCAGTTACCATGTTCAGCTCAAGACATAGTGACGTCTATGATTTAATGTTTTGATTTTGTTTTGTAACATTTACATTTACTGTCTGTAACTTTCTGTTGCTAGTGAGTTTGTGTGTGCTTATGTGTTTATGTGTGTGTGTGTTTGTGTGTGTTTTTGTTTTGTTTTGTTTTGTTGTTATACATGTGCCTACACATTGGCAGATATGCGTCTGGTTTGAATGTACATCAAAAAGTCAGAAAAAATATTCTTTTCTTTCTTTCTTTATTCAGTCATTGATTTATTCATTTGTTAATTCACTGTGTTTGAAAATAGTATATGTACTACATTAAAGTTAACAAGAAACACACGAGGGTGCTGGATGAGACCCAGAGCAACAAGGCATCACCACTGACCAGACGATTACCTCCCAGCCCCCGACACTACATGGTCGCCATTTTACC
>CM060315.1:3891850-3896850 GCA_030674185.1 Monoplex corrugatus | reverse complement strand
CATCCAACTGCCAGGTGTGTGCTGTGACATGTCTGTACTTAACCCCTTGACTCCCCTCTGGCAGTCTGTCTGCCTGCTTCCTGCACCTGTCTGCCAACAATCTCCTCAATCCTTTCCAGTCAGCCTACCGCCAGTGCCATAGCACTGAAACTGCCCTGCTACACATTCTCAACAATCTCCTCCTTGCAACTGATACTGGCAAAGTCTCTCTCCTCACACTCCTTGATCTGTCTGCAGCCTTTGATACCATTGACCATGGTATTCTCCTTTCTAGACTTCATCATACTTTTGGCATCTCTGACATTGCTCTCTCCTGGTTCACTTCATATCTATCAAACAGAAAACAAACTGTTCTCATTAATGGCACTTACTCTCAACCTGCATACCTGACCTGTGGGTTCCACAAGGATCTGTCCTTGGCCCTGTTCTTTTCACTCTTTACACCTCCCCCCTGTCTACCATCATCAACTCCCACTCTATTAAACACCACTTCTATGCTGATGACACCCAACTTCTAGACAGTGACACACCAGACAATATACAGCGCCTCTTGACTCGCACCACTGAGTGTTACTCGGACATTAAGAACTGGATGACGTTCAACAAACTTCAGCTTAATGACGACAAGACAGAAGCTATCCTCATTGGCACCCGTCGGAAACTTTCTCAGCTGCCTCCTCTTTCTCTCCCATTATGTAACACATCAGTCCCAATTTCTGATTCAGCTAAAAACCTTGGTGTCTGCATTGACTCTACCCTCTCCATGAACAACTTTGTTTCTCAAACTGCCAGATCTTGCTACTATCACCTCCATCGTATAAGCCTGATCAGGAAGTATCTCTCTGTCGAAACAACTGCAAAACTCGTTCTGTCCTTCATAACGTCTCGCATTGACTATTGCAATTCACTCCTGTCTGGTCTTCCTGCCTCCACCATTCACATCCTGCAGCGCATTCAAAACAATGCTGTACGCCTTGTACTCAAAAAGAAAAAAGCTGACCACATATCTCCTCTCCTGGCACAACTTCACTGGCTCCCTGTATCAAAGCGCATACAGTACAAACTAGACACCATGTGCTACAAAAGCCTCAATAACACAGCCCCCGATTACCTGTCAAGCCTACTTGAGATCTATCTTCCCTCACGTACCCTCCGCTCTGCCTCCGATCCTCTGACTTTTCGCTTTCCACGCACTAAGCTCAATACCTATGGTCCACGAGCCTTCTCTGTTTCTGGTCCACTTTCCTGGAACAAACTTCCTCTCTCTGTCCGTCAGCAACCTACTTTTTGTCTCCTTCAAGTCCGCTCTCAAAACTCACCTTTTCTCCTCTGCATAAAATCCTGACCTCACTCAATCCCCTCTGCAGCCTGTCTCCACTCGGAGGGGAATCACATTGTAATACATGTATATAATTTGTATATAATATGCTCTCTATAATTTTCCATTGCTTTTATTCTTTCTCCCCATTTTAGCCGTGTGCGTTTGCGTGTGAGTGTGCGTGTGTGTGTGTGTGTGTGTGTGTGTGTGTGTGTGTGTGTGTGTGTGTGTGTGTGTGTGTGTGCGCGTGCGTGCGTGTGTGTCTGTTTTAGCGCTTAGATTTGATTTTATCAAGATTTTGCGCTATACAAATAAAGTATTGTATTGTATTGTATTGAAATTAATGGAAGTTGGTGGATGGGCTGAGGGAATCAAATGGTTGAAATATATCAGTTGGTATATAGTTTGTTCGATGGGATCCGATTTTTACTTTTCATTCATTTTATATTGATTTGATTATTTCATTTTTTCTTCGTTGTTGTTATTGTTTTTTGTTTGTTTTCGTTTGTTTTGTTTGTTTGTTTGTTTGTTTGTTTGTTTGTTTTTTGGCTGGCAGCGCTGTGTGTTTTTTTCGGATGCATGTGTGCACGTGGACAAATAATATAAGCACGTGTGTCTCTACCCCTCAGAATTACACAACAAACTTCTTTGACTTTTCTTACGACAGAATTTCAGCAGCTTCATGAGGGAGAATGTGGCCAGAGTGAGAGATATTGAAATAGTCACAGGACTTCAGTTTTTCTCTGACTTACCCGTCATCCAGTCCGCAAAGCTGCGAACTTTCCTGCCGACACAACTGTGGAACGGCAGTACAGAGACAGACGATGTTCCCAAACCTGGACACTGGATTGACCAGCCATGTCCATCCAGGGACCACGCTGACAGACAGTGTCCTTCTGAGTAAGTAATTGTTTTTGTTTTATACTTGTATTTATAAGGAATATTATACAGTACATACAGGTCTTAAAGTCGAACTAATAAAACAAACAATATTGACCTTTCCTGGTCTGTTTTGGACTAGACATAACAAGCTATACAAAGTTTTATCAGAACTTTTCATATAATATGCTGTCTATAATTTTCCGTTGCTTTTATTCTTTCTCCCTATTTATAGCCATGCGTGTGTGTGTGTGTTATGTGTTGTGTGTGGGGTGTGTGTGTGTGTGTGTGTGTGTGCGTGTGTGTGCGTGCGTGCGTGTGTGTCTGTTTCAGCGCTTAGATTTGATTTTATCAAGATTTTGCGCTATATAAATATTGTAATTATTATTATTTATATATGTGTTTGAACGGAAAGCTTATGTGATCAACATATCTTCTATGGCTACGTATATTCTTTTGTTGATCACACTGTCTTAATTTTAGTTTTACTGTCCATGTTGCCTTGGGCTTGGCCTATTTTAAAAAAATAGTGTTAGTGTGTGTTCCATTGTAATGTGTGCAGGTTTTTCTGTGTGTCTGTCAGTATGGATGACTATCTGCAATGAAAGCACGCAGTCGGTAATTACCCTTACACTGATTTCGGTTCCGGAACCATATTCGTATTTCAGTTACGGATTACCCATCTTCCTAATTCGGTTACAGAAGTTCGTATTTCAGTAACGGGTTACTCATCTTTATATTTCAGTTACGGCTTACCCATCTTCCTAATTCGGTTACAGAAGTTCGTATTTCAGTAACGGGTTACTCATCTTTATATTTCAGTTACGGGTTACCCATCTTCCTAATTCGGTTACAGAAGTTCGTATTTCAGTAACGGGTTACTCATCTTTATATTTCAGTTACGGGTTACCCATCTTCCTAATTCGGTTACAGAAGTTCGTATTTCAGTAACGGGTTACTCATCTTTATATTTCAGTTACGGGTTACCCATCTTCCTAATTCGGTTACAGAAGTTCGTATTTCAGTAACGGGTTACTCATCTTTATATTTCAGTTACGGCTTACCCATCTTCCTAATTCGGTTACAGAAGTTCGTATTTCAGTAACGGGTTACTCATCTTTATATTTCAGTTACGGTTACCCATCTCCTAATTCGGTTACAGAAGTTCGTATTTCAGTAACGGTTACTCATCTTTATATTTCAGTTACGGGTTACCCATCTTTATATTTCAGGTACGGGTTACCCATCTTTATATTTCAGTTGCAGATTACCCATCTTCATTTTACAGTTTAACCATCGTCATGTGTCAGTTACGGATTTCCCGTCTTCATATTTTGATTATGGATTTCCCATGTTCATATTTCAGTTACGTGTTATCCATCTTCATATTCCAATTACAGATTACCCATCTTCATATTCCAATTACAGATTACCCATCTTCATCAGTTGCAGGTTGTCCATCGTCGTATATCAGATACGGGTTAACCCTGTTCATATATCATTAATGGATTACGCCTGTTCATGTTTAAGTAATGGATTACCCCTGTTCGTGTTTAAGTAATGGATTACCCCTGTTCATGTTTAAGTAATGGATTACCCCTGTTCGTGTTTAAGTAATGGATTACCCCTGTTCGTGTTTAAGTAATGGATTACCCCTTTCGTGTTTAAGTAATGGATTACCCCTGTTCGTGTTTAAGTAATGGACTACCCCTGTTCGTGTTTAAGTAACAGATCACCCCTGTTCGTGTTTAAGTAATGGATTACTCCTGTTCGTGTTTAAGTAATGGACTACCCATGTTCGTGTTTAAGTAACAGATTACCCCTGTTCGTGTTTAAGTAATGGATTACCCATGTTCCTGTTTAAGTAATGGATAACCCATGTTCGTGTTTAAGTAATGGATTACCCCTGTTCGTGTTTAAGTAACGGATTAACCCTGGTCGTGTTTAAGTAATGGATTAACCCTGTTTGTGTTTAAGTAATGGATTACGCCTATTCATGTTTAAGTAATGGATTACCCATGTTCGTGTTTAAGTAATGGATTACGCCTGTTCGTGTTTAAGTAATAGATTACCCCTGTTTGTGTTTAAGTAATGGATTACCCCTGTTCGTGTTTAAGTAATGGATTACCCCTGTTCGTGTTTAAGTAATGGATTACCCCTGTTCGTGTTTAAGTAATGGATTACGCCTGTTCGTGTTTAAGTAATGGATTACCCCTGTTCGTGTTTAAGTAATGGATTACCCCTGTTCGTGTTTAAGTAATGGATTGCCCCTGTTCGTGTTTCAGTTACCAGCCGGTGTTATTGGTTTCATTGGACGGGTTTAAACCCCAGTACCTGGGCCGTGGGCTGACGCCTGTCATTGACAGACTGATGTCGTGTGGTGTCCACTCTCCCTACATGCGCTCTATGTACCCCACCAAAACCTTCCCCAACCACTACACCATTGTCACGGTCAGTACCCTCTTGAAGATAACATTGCAGGATAATTATAACATTTCATCATAAACAACACCATTGTCACGGTCAGTGCCCTCTTGAAGATAACATTGCACAATAATTATAACATTTCATCATAAACAATACCATTGTCACGGTCAGTAACCTCTTGAAGATAACATTGCACAATAATTATAACATTTCATTATAAACAATACCATTGTCACGGTCAGTCTCCTCTTGAAGATAACATTGCACAATAATTATAACATTTCATCATAAACAACACCATTGTCACGGTCAGTTTCCTCTTGAGGACAGCATTGCACAATAATTATAACATTTCATTATAAACAATACCATTGTC
>CM060315.1:3884350-3886850 GCA_030674185.1 Monoplex corrugatus | reverse complement strand
TTTATTTGTTTTGTTTGTTTGTTTGTATTTGTTTTGTTGTTTGTTTGTTTGTTGTTGTTTATTGTTTGTTTGTTTGTTTGTTGTTGTTGTTATTTGTTTTGTTTGTTTGTTCACCGACTACATTTTTCCCGTTCCTACCGGCTGCAGTGTCGAGGTGCAGGAGCGGGTGCTGCCCAAACCCTGAAATGTTTTTCACTGGGACAACCTGTAGACATTTGTGTTTACATTGTATGTTTGTTTGAAGACACATACAGGCCCTGGTGCATTTCGGCTTTAATCCTCATGGACATCTCTGTGATCAGTATCCCTGTGTGTCGCAGTGTGTGTGAAGTCTGCAGATCTATTCAGTAGGGGTTATTGCTCTTGGACAATTCCATATGCGCTTCACCCATATCTGCCAGCAGTTATCTGGCACACGCCTTAAGCCTGTGCAAAACCTGTGTTCTGGCAAGGTCTTGAAGTGGGAAGGAGCGGGAAGGGACATACAGAGCACAAAGACACCACCAGAATGATTGAAGCTTACGATGGGCAGCCAACAAGTGAACGTGTACGTTGTGGGTGGGAACTGAACAGACAGTCACATCTTGAGTCTGGAGTCTAAGTACCATCCAGCTGAGAATTGTGTCAGGAACATTTTCAGAGGGATGTTTACATTTAAAACGAATTCGCTCGGTTCGTTGTTATTTGTTTTGAGTGAATTGTTTGTAACATGAGTACACTGGAAAGTGGTTACATTTAGAATGTAGGCATCAGATTATGACAAGAAACACCGCTCCCCCCCCCCCCCCTCCAAAAAACAACAACAACAACAAACAGAAACCAGAAGTACTAACATTTTCAGTATAGTTTTGTTGTTCGTAGTGTTGCTGCTGACTGTCCAATTTTATTTTGATTTTTAAAATTTTTCTTAGGATGTCTTTTTGTATTTTAAGTGCCTTTATTTCATTTTAAAGGAACGTTCTATTAATTATGCATGAATTGGTTTTTAAACCTTTGTTTTGTTTGTTATTGAAGTTCTCATTTACTTAATAAGATTGTGTGTTGTGTTGGTGTGTTGGTGGGTGGTGGTGGTGGTGGTGGTGGTGTGGTGGTGGTGGTGGTGTGGTGAGGTGTAGTGGTGTGTGTGTATGGTGTGGTGGTGTGGTGGTGTGTGTGGTGGTGTGGCTGTGGTGGTGGGTGTGGTGGGTGGTGGTGGTGTGGTGGGGTGTATGTGTGGTGTGTGGTGCTGCTGCTGCTCTTCTTCTTCTTCTTCTTCTTCTTTTCTCTTCTCGTCGTCGTTGTCGTCGTTGTTGTTCTTATTGTTGTTTTTAATCTGTTGCACGTGTTTTTGTTTTGCGTACAGGTTCATACCCAGACCTGTTCAAATACTATCGGGGTATGTATTTTGACTTTAATTGAATTGGTTATATACAGTAAATTACTTGGCTAAAATTGTCTTTCGTATATATAGCAATTTGAATGCGAAACATGTGAACATTTTTCATTTTGATGGAAGCGTTTTCTTCATCTCTGTCTTCTACTTCTCTGTCTGTTTGTGTGTTTGTTTGTTTGTTTGTTTTGCTTAGATTTGCTTTGTTTTGCTTTGTTTTGTATTTTCCGTTTGTGTACTTTGTTGACCTACAAAGGAAGGTTTATTTATTTTTAACTGAATGTTGCTAGACAAGTGCTTCTTTGTTATGGATTTGTTTCCATTTATGTTATTCTTGTATAACGCTGTTCTCCGTACTCAGTTGTTCTCAGTACACATCACACACAATCAGACTTTACAGTGGAGCGAAAGCACGCTGGCCAACAGTCGATAGTGTAAATCAGGAACCTGAAGGGAAAGAATATCTGGAGCAGAGCGCAACGTGCGAGTTGGCGTATAAATATTGATGTTGTCGGCCTGGCTGATCCCCCCTCCCCCCCCCCTTGGGTTGCCGGGGGCTTTTCAGTATAAATAGTATCCCACCTTATGAATATTTGTGCTAGAATTTCCTCTTTTCTGTCACTCTCCTTGTTTCTGCCTTGTTGCCTTGCTTTCTGTCATTTCTACCTGTCATTTTCTGCCTTTATGGTCCATTCACCTGTATGTGTTCGATAAAGTCTTATGTACTTTTTCTTAGGATTGATGATTGGGTACATATATTAAGTGCGTTTGGGGCTCTAAGGAGGTGAGATATGCGGAAGCAATTTTAGGTAATTGATGCCCGTTTTTATTTATGTTTTGGTGTCCTTAGATATGCTTTTATTTTTATTCAGGTGTGTTTTTTAAATCCCCAGTGCAATAAATTCGACAGAGTGGTCAACGCCGGGGGCATGTCCTTAGATTATGTGCGCGTATACATGATATATGTACTTAATTTTCTTTTCTTTTTTTTTTTCCTGTTGAAGTTTTGTATGTTTTGAAGCGGTTGTAGCGCTGATATGGCTCTACGCAGTCGGCTGGGCTTTATAAACAACAATAACAACAACAGCAACAACACTGGCTCATCGTCACGTCCAAATGTGTAGTATCCAG
>CM060315.1:3854350-3879350 GCA_030674185.1 Monoplex corrugatus | reverse complement strand
ATGCTCAGCATCAGTATGGATGTCTGTGTGTGTGTTGGCAATGCTCAGCATCAATGTGGATGTTAGTGGTGTGTGTTGGCAATGCTCAGCATCAGTATGGATGTCAGTGGTGTGTGTTGGCAATGCTTAGCATCAGTATGGATGTTAGTGTGTGTGTTGGCAATGCTCAGCATCAGTATGGATGTCAATGGTGTGTGTTGGCAATGCTCAGCATCAGTATGGATGTTAGTGGTGAGTGCTGGCAATGCTCAGCATCAGTATGGATGTTAGTGTGTGTGTTGGCAATGCACAGCATCAGTATGGATGTCAGTGGTGTGTGTTGGCAATGCTCAGCATCAGTATGGATGTAGTGGTGTGTGTTGGCAATGCTCAGCATCAATGTGGATGTTAGTGGTGTGTGTTGGCAATGCTCAGCATCAGTGTGGATGTTAGTGGTGTGTGTTGGCAATGCTCACCATCAGTGTGGATGTTAGTGGTGTGTGCTGGCAATGCTCAGCATCAGTGTGGATGTTAGTGGTGTGTGTTGGCAATGCTCAGCATCAGTATGGATGTCTGTGTGTTGTTGGCAATGCTCAGCATCAGTGTGGATGTTAGTGGTGTGTGTTGGCAATGCTCAGCATCAATGTGGATGTCTGTGGTGTGTGTTGGCAATGCTCAGCATCAGTGTGGATGTCTGTGGTGTGTGTTGGCAATGCTCAGCATCAGTATCGATGTCTGTGGTGTGTGTTGGCAATGCTCAGCATCAATATGGATGTCTGTGGTGTGTGTTGGCAATGCTCAGCATCAATGTGGATGTCTGTGGTGTGTGTTGGCAATGCTCAGCATCAGTGTGGATGTTAGTGGTGTGTGTTGGCAATGCTCAGCATCAGTATGGATGTCTGTGGTGTGTGTTGGCAATGCTCAGCATCAGTGTGGATGTCTGTGGTGTGTGTTGGCAATGCTCAGCATCAGTATGGATGTCTGTGGTGTGTGTTGGCAATGCTCAGCATCAGTATGGATGTCTGTGGTGTGTGTTGGCAATGCTCAGCATCAATGTGGATGTCTGTGGTGTGTGTTGGCAATGCTCAGCATCAGTGTGGATGTTAGTGGTGTGTGTTGGCAATGCTCAGCATCAGTATGGATGTCTGTGGTGTGTGTTGGCAATGCTCAGCATCAGTATGGATGTCTGTGGTGTGTGTTGGCAATGCTCAGCGTCAGTGTGGATGTTAGTGGTGTGTGTTGGCAATGCTCAGCATCAGTGTGGATGTTAGTGGTGTGTGTTGGCAATGCTCACCATCAGTATGGATGTCTGTGGTGTGTGTTGGCAATGCTCAGCATCAATGTGGATGTTAGTGGTGTGTGCTGGCAATGCTCAGCATCAGTATGGATGTCTGTGGTGTGTGTTGGCAATGCTCAGCATCAATGTGGATGTCTGTGTGTGTGTTGGCAATGCTCAGCATCAGTATGGATGTCTGTGGTGTGTGTTGGCAATGCTCAGCATCAATGTGGATGTCTGTGGTGTGTGTTGGCAATGCTCACCATCAATGTGGATGTCTGTGGTGTGTGTTGGCAATGCTCAGCATCAGTATGGATGTAGTGGTGTGTGTTGGCAATGCTCAGCATCAATGTGGATGTCTGTGGTGTGTGTTGGCAATGCTCAGCATCAGTATGGATGTAGTGGTGTGTTGGCAATGCTCAGCATCAATGTGGATGTCTGTGGTGTGTGTTGGCAATGCTCAGCATCAGTATGGATGTCTGTGGTGTGTGTTGGCAATGCTCAGCATCAATGTGGGTGTCTGTGGTGTGTGTTGGCAATGCTCAGCATCAGTATGGATGTAGTGGTGTGTGTTGGCAATGCTCAGCATCAGTGTGGGTGTCTGTGGTGTGTGTTGGCAATGCTCAGCATCAGTATGGATGTCTGTGGTGTGTGTTGGCAATGCTCAGCATCAGTGTGGATGTTAGTGGTGTGTGTTGGCAATGCTCACCATCAGTGTGGATGTCTGTGGTGTGTGTTGGCAATGCTCAGCATCAATGTGGATGTCAGTGGTGTGTGTTGGCAATGCTCAGCATCAGTGTGGATGTCTGTGGTGTGTGTTGGCAATGCTCAGCATCAGTGTGGATGTTAGTGGTGTGTGTTGGCAATACTCAGCATCAGTGTGGATGTCAGTGGTTAGATTTGATTTTTATCGAGGTTTTGCGCTATATAAATATTGTAATTATATTGTAAATATTGTAAATATTATTATTATTATTATTATTATTATTATTAGTGGTGTGTGTTGGCAATGCTCAGCATCAGTGTGGATGTTAGTGGTGTGTGTTGGCAATGCTCAACATCAGTGTGTGTTGCTGTGGTGTGTGTTGGCAATGCTCAGCATCAGTGTGGATGTTAGTGGTGTGTGTTGGCAATGCTCAGCATCAGTGTGGATGTTAGTGGTGTGTGTGGCAATGCTCAGCATCAGTGTGGATGTTAGTGGTGTGTGTTGGCAATGCTCACCATCAGTGTGGATGTTAGTGGTGTGTGTTGGCAATGCTCAGCATCAGTGTGGATGTTAGTGGTGTGTGTTGGCAATGCTCAGCATCAGTATGGATGTTAGTGGTGTGTGTTGGCAATGCTCAGCATCAGTGTGGATGCCAGTGGTGTGTGTTGTCAATGCTCAGCATCAGTGTGGATGTCAATGGTGTGTGTTGGCAATGCTCACCATCAGTGTGGGTGTCAGTGGTGTGTGTTGGCATGGCAATGCTCAGCATCAGTGTGGATGTTAGTGGTGTGTGTTGGCAATGCTCAACATCAGTGTGGATGATAGTGGTGTGTGTTGGCAATGCTCAGCATCAGTGTGGATATTGTGGTGTGTGTTGGCAATGCTCAGCATCAGTGTGGATGTTAGTGGTGTGTGTTGGCAATGCTCAGCATCAGTATGGATGTTAGTGGTGTGTGTTGGCAATGCTCAGCGTCAGTGTGGATGTTAGTGGTGTGTGTTGGCAATGCTCAGCATCAGTGTGGATGTTAGTGTGTGTGTTTGGCAATGCTCACCATCAGTATGGATGTCTGTGGTGTGTGTTGGCAATGCTCAGCATCAATGTGGATGTTAGTGGTGTGTGCTGGCAATGCTCAGCATCAGTATGGATGTCTGTGGTGTGTGTTGGCAATGCTCAGCATCAATGTGGATGTCTGTGGTGTGTGTTGGCAATGCTCAGCATCAGTATGGATGTCTGTGGTGTGTGTTGGCAATGCTCAGCATCAATGTGGATGTCTGTGGTGTGTGTTGGCAATGCTCAGCATCAATGTGGATGTCTGTGGTGTGTGTTGGCAATGCTCAGCATCAGTATGGATGTAGTGGTGTGTGTTGGCAATGCTCAGCATCAATGTGGATGTCTGTGGTGTGTGTTGGCAATGCTCAGCATCAGTATGGATGTAGTGGTGTGTTGGCAATGCTCAGCATCAATGTGGATGTCTGTGGTGTGTGTTGGCAATGCTCAGCATCAGTATGGATGTCTGTGGTGTGTGTTGGCAATGCTCAGCATCAATGTGGGTGTCTGTGGTGTGTGTTGGCAATGCTCAGCATCAGTATGGATGTAGTGGTGTGTGTTGGCAATGCTCAGCATCAGTGTGGGTGTCTGTGGTGTGTGTTGGCAATGCTCAGCATCAGTATGGATGTCTGTGGTGTGTGTTGGCAATGCTCAGCATCAGTGTGGATGTTAGTGGTGTGTGTTGGCAATGCTCACCATCAGTGTGGATGTCTGTGGTGTGTGTTGGCAATGCTCAGCATCAATGTGGATGTCAGTGGTGTGTGTTGGCAATGCTCAGCATCAGTGTGGATGTCTGTGGTGTGTGTTGGCAATGCTCAGCATCAGTGTGGATGTTAGTGGTGTGTGTTGGCAATACTCAGCATCAGTGTGGATGTCAGTGGTTAGATTTGATTTTTATCGAGGTTTTGCGCTATATAAATATTGTAATTATATTGTAAATATTGTAATTATTATTATTATTATTATTATTATTATTATTAGTGGTGTGTGTTGGCAATGCTCAGCATCAGTGTGGATGTTAGTGGTGTGTGTTGGCAATGCTCAACATCAGTGTGTGTTGCTGTGGTGTGTGTTGGCAATGCTCAGCATCAGTGTGGATGTTAGTGGTGTGTGTTGGCAATGCTCAGCATCAGTGTGGATGTTAGTGGTGTGTGTGGCAATGCTCAGCATCAGTGTGGATGTTAGTGGTGTGTGTTGGCAATGCTCACCATCAGTGTGGATGTTAGTGGTGTGTGTTGGCAATGCTCAGCATCAGTGTGGATGTTAGTGGTGTGTGTTGGCAATGCTCAGCATCAGTATGGATGTTAGTGGTGTGTGTTGGCAATGCTCAGCATCAGTGTGGATGCCAGTGGTGTGTGTTGTCAATGCTCAGCATCAGTGTGGATGTCAATGGTGTGTGTTGGCAATGCTCACCATCAGTGTGGGTGTCAGTGGTGTGTGTTGGCATGGCAATGCTCAGCATCAGTGTGGATGTTAGTGGTGTGTGTTGGCAATGCTCAACATCAGTGTGGATGATAGTGGTGTGTGTTGGCAATGCTCAGCATCAGTGTGGATATTTGTGGTGTGTTTGGCAATGCTCAGCATCAGTGTGGATGATAGTGGTGTGTGTTGGCAATGCTCAGCATCAGTGTGTGTTGCTGTGGTGTGCAGGTGGACGAAGAAATCCAGCGAGTGGACCGAATACTTGGAGAGTTGATGGACTCCCTGTATCAACATGACCTGCACCACTGTATCAACGTGATCCTCCTGTCTGACCATGGTAACTGGTGGCTTTGGGTCATTTCAGCGCTTAGATTTGATTTTATCAAGATTTTGCGCTATATAAATATTGTAATTATTATTATTGTAATTATTGTGTAGTTTGTACTGTAGTTGTGTTCATTCAACACACACTGTGTGTCGGCTATCTTACATGTTAAAACATCGTTCTCTTGGTTGTTGTTGTTGTTGGTGGTGGTGGTGGTGGTGGTAGTTATGGTGTGTTGTTGTTGGTGGTGGTGGTGGTGGTGGTGGTGTGTGTGTGTGTGAGAGAGAGATAGTTAAATTAATCTTCTCAGTGTGTAACTTCATTTCTTGAAGCAAAAAAGATCAATTGGAAGGAACAAAAATCAGCAAATCTTCCAAAATTGTATGGCAATATCTTATCATCCTGTGAAAGACAGTTTCAGATGGACTTTTTTCTGTTGGACTGTTGTGATCGAGTCAGAACAAGACTGAAGCAGCTGAAATGTGGTTTCTAAGAAGAATGTTCCACGGGCAGCAGAGAAAACAAACGAGACAGTTTTGAAAGAAGCAGGCATAAAAGGAATATTAATGAAGAAGATTAGGAAAAAAACAAGCAACATTTATAGGACAGTTCATGAGGCAAGAGAAATTAGAGCACCTAGTCACAACAGGAAAGCTGGAGGAGAAAAACGAGCACTAGGTACACCCAGGGAGAAGATAGTAGACAGTTTTGCAGAGTGGATGGGGATGGAGAGGGTGGGAGATATACTTGCAGTGACAAAAGACAGATTCGTATGGAGGGCTATGATCGCCAATGCCATGGCCAGTGCACATGATAATGATGATGTTATGAATTGTTTCTGCTTAAAGTTATCTGTGTGATTCCGTTGGGTGTTCTTTTATTTTCTGTAATCGTCCATGCCCCGATCAGGATTAAAAGATCTCTTAAACATTGAAGCATTCAAACTTTGTGGAATGGCCTTTTGTTGTCTTTATCATTCAGTATTGTGTATCAAGATCTGTGATCATTGGATCTCATGTATCAGTTCAGTAAACCCTTATGTCTTTTGTTTTGAAATAGTTCGATGTCGACTACAAAAGCTTAGGTTGCCCTCACATATAGTACGTCCATAGTAGTCATGAATGCCTGTTTTGTTTGAGCTTTTAAAGGCACACTGTGTAAGACAGGAGTTCATGTTGTAATGCAGACCGTTGTGATTGATTTCCAGGTTTCTCTTCTCTGTCGTGTGAGCAAGTGATAGAGACGAATGACTACTTCAACCACACAGAGAAGAACGACTTGTATTTCTTTTACGGACCGTTTGGCCGTATCAGTAACACCTACAGCCGTTACGCCAATGGCAGTATTCACCAGTACAGTGGCCAACCTCCAAGTGAGATATTTCATTTATTTTTCTTTCTGTCTGTTTGCATAGATTTAAAGACAGACTGAAGCAAACGGGAAGTACATCTATCATATAAACAGACAATTTTGAATTCTCTTTTAGAAAAATACGTGTGTGTTTACAGTATGTGGACCACATGATGTGTGTGTTTTCAGTGTCTATACAGGATGTACAGAACCACATGCAGTGTGTGGACCACCTCAAAGTCTACGCCAAAACGGATCTGCCTGTGCGCCATCATTACGCCAACAACGATCGTATCGACAACATTATCATTGACCCTGCCTTAAACTGGACTGTCTCAGAGTGAGTAGAACAATAATATTGTTCTCATGGGATTCCTGTCAAAGTGTGTATTACAGAGAACATATCAATTGTTCTAAGGGGATTTATGTCATGGACTGTATCAGAGTGAGTAGAACAATTGTTCTAAGGGGATTTATGTCACAGACTGTATCAGAGTGAGTAGAACAATTGTTCTAAGGGGATTTAAGTTACAGACTGTATCAGAGTGAGTAGAACAATTGTTCTAAGAGGGATTTATGTCACACACTGTATCAGAGTGAGTAGAACAATTGTTCTAAGGGGATTTATGTCACAGACTGTATCACAGTGAGTAGAACAATTGTTCTAAGGGGATTTATGTCACAGACTGTCTCAGAATGAGTAGAACAATTGTTCTAAGGGGATTTCTGTCACAGACTGTATCAGAGTGAGTAGAACAATTGTTCTAAGGGGATTTATGTCACACACTGTATCACAGTGAGTAGAACAACTTTATGTAGGGATTCCTGTCACGAACTGTGTCACAACAGGACAATTGTCTGTTGTCAGTGGATAACTATCATGGACTGTGTTAATGTGAACAGGACAATTGTCTGTTGTCAGTGGATTACTATCATGGACTGTGTCAATGTGAACAAGACAAATGTCTGTTGTCAGTGGATAACTATCATGGACTGTGTCAATGTGAACAAGACAATTGTCTGTTGTCAGTGGATAACTATCATGGACTGTATCAATGTGAACAGGACAATTGTCTGTTGTCAGTGGATAACTATCATGGACTGTATCAATGTGAACAAGACAAATGTCTGTTGTCAGTGGATTACTATCATGGACTGTGTCAATGTGAACAGGACAAATGTCTGTTGTCAGTGGATTACTATCATGGACTGTATTAATGTGAACAGGACAATTGTCTGTTGTCAGTGGATTACTATCATGGACTGTGTCAATGTGAACAAGACAAATGTCTGTTGTCAGTGGATAACTATCATGGACTGTGTCAATGTGAACAAGACAAATGTCTGTTGTCAGTGGATTACTATCATGGACTGTGTCAATGTGAACAGGACAATTGTGTGTTGTCAGTGGATTACTATCATGGACTGTGTCAATGTGAACAGGACAATTGTGTGTTGTCAGTGGATTACTATCATGGACTGTGTCAATGTGAACAAGACAATTGTGTGTTGTCAGTGGATAACTATCATGGACTGTATCAATGTGAACAAGACAATTGTGTGTTGTCAGTGGATTACTATCATGGACTGTGTCAATGTGAACAAGACAAATGTCTGTTGTCAGTGGATTACTATCATGGACTGTGTCAATGTGAACAAGACAATTGTCTGTTGTCAGTGGATTACTATCATGGACTGTGTCAATGTGAACAGGACAATTGTGTGTTGTCAGTGGATAACTATCATGGACTGTGTCAATGTGAACAAGACAAATGTCTGTTGTCAGTGGATTACTATCATGGACTGTATCAATGTGAACAGGACAAATGTCTGTTGTCAGTGGATAACTATCATGGACTGTGTCAATGTGAACAAGACAATTGTCTGTTGTCAGTGGATAACTATCATGGACTGTATCAATGTGAACAGGACAATTGTCTGTTGTCATTGGATAACTATCATGGACTGTGTCAATGTGAACAGGACAATTGTCTGTTGTCAGTGGATTACTATCATGGACTGTGTCAATGTGAACAGGACAATTGTGTGTTGTCAGTGGATAACTATCATGGACTGTATCAATGTGAACAGGACAATTGTGTGTTGTCTGTGGATTACTATCATGGACTGTGTCAATGTGAACAAGACAATTGTCTGTTGTCAGTGGATTACTATCATGGACTGTGTCAATGTGAACAAGACAATTGTGTGTTGTCAGTGGATTACTATCATGGACTGTGTCAATGTGAACAAGACAATTGTGTGTTGTCAGTGGATTACTATCATGGACTGTGTCAATGTGAACAAGACAATTGTGTGTTGTCAGTGGATTACTATCATGGACTGTGTTAATGTGAACAAGACAATTGTGTGTTGTCAGTGGATTACTATCATGGACTGTGTCAATGTGAACAAGACAAATGTCTGTTGTCAGTGGATTACTATCATGGACTGTATCAATGTGAACAAGACAATTGTCTGTTGTCAGTGGATAACTATCATGGACTGTGTCAATGTGAACAAGACAATTGTCTGTTGTCAGTGGATAACTATCATGGACTGTGTCAATGTGAACAAGACAAATGTCTGTTGTCAGTGGATAACTATCATGGACTGTGTCAATGTGAACAGGACAAATGTCTGTTCTTTGGGAGATTTCTATGACGGTGAGCAGGAGGATTTCTATCACTGACTGTGTGTTGTGTGAGTCAGTAGGACAGTTATCGTTTCCAAGGGGGATTTCTATCACTGACTGTGTGTTGTGTGAGTCAGTAGGACAGTTATCGTTTCCAAGGGGGATTTCTATCACTGACTGTGTGTTGTGTGAGTCAGTAGGACAGTTATCGTTTCCAAGGGGGATTTCTGTCACTGACTGTGTGTTTGTGTGAGTCAGTAGGACAGTTATCGTTTCCAAGGGGATTTCTGTCACTGACTGTGTGTTGTGTGAGTCAGTAGGACAGTTATCGTTTCCAAGGGGGATTTCTGTCACTGACTGTGTGTTGTGTGAGTCAGTAGGACAGTTATCGTTTCCAAGGGGGATTTCTGTCACTGACTGTGTGTTGTGTGAGTCAGTAGGACAGTTATCGTTTCCAAGGGGGATTTCTATCACTGACTGTGTGTTGTGTGAGTCAGTAGGACAGTTATCGTTTCCAAGGGGATTTCTATCACTGACTGTGTGTTGTGTGAGTCAGTAGGACAGTTATCGTTTCCAAGGGGGATTTCTATCACTGACTGTGTGTTGTGTGAGTCAGTAGGACAGTTATCGTTTCCAAGGGGGATTTCTGTCACTGACTGTGTGTTGTGTGAGTCAGTAGGACAGTTATCGTTTCCAAGGGGGATTTCTATCACTGACTGTGTGTTGTGTGAGTCAGTAGGACAGTTATCGTTTCCAAGGGGGATTTCTATCACTGACTGTGTGTTGTGTGAGTCAGTAGGACAGTTATCGTTTCCAAGGGGGATTTCTATCACTGACTGTGTGTTGTGTGAGTCAGTAGGACAGTTATCGTTTCCAAGGGGGATTTCTATCACTGACTGTGTGTTGTGTGAGTCAGTAGGACAGTTATCGTTTCCAAGGGGGATTTCTATCAGACTGAAAATGACAATTGTCTCTCTTCCGGGGCAGGGGGGGTGGGGGGTTCTATCACGGTCTGTGTCAGAATGAGTAGGACATATTCCTTGACGGATTTTTCTATCACGTTTGCTGAATGGTAAGTTCTTCCTTGGTGTCAGAGATCGTGACTGATAGACTGATGGCGATGACGTCTTGCATCAGCCTGACGGATGAGAATGCATACTGGTCCTGGTCACTTGGTGAGGGTCTGAATGTAGGATACAAGACCCAATCTGGAGAACCATGATCATCCACAGGCACTGCATGGGAAGGAGTTGTGTTGACTTGGGTTCTGTTTCTGCTGGACCTTCTTCTGTTCAACAACAGACTTTCTGCGCTGTTCACTATGACTGTGCCTGTATACACTTGTGCTCCGGCTTTCTCTGTTTCAGGCAGTGTATTCCTTGTTGGTGGTGTTGTCACAGCTGATGGGGTTGGCCTTCAGAGTGTCCCTATGTCTTTTGTGGTTCTTCCTGATCTCTGTGTCCTTACTTTAAGTCTACACACAGGAGTTTGTTTGGGATGCTTCTGTTTTGAGATCGTGATTAGTCATTCTCTATACCTACTGAGATGAAACAGCATGTATATCCTGTCTTTACATATTTTTACAAAAATTCAGACACTCTGCTGTTTGGGCGTGAGCCACTTGAATAGAAGGTACATTTGGTCTACGTACACATACAGCAGTATATTGACTATGAATAATGGATTCGTTTTAAGTCTTGGGATGTGTTTAATGTGCAGTGAAAGTGTCATTGTTGAAGACAAAGACTGTTACAATGTCCACAAAACAGATTATAAAAGGTTCAGGGAACAAAGGAGAAAAATCATGAGTACAATGGATGAAAGTAATAAGCGCAATAATAACAAATATCAGCAAATGAAAGATGATAAAAATACAATAACACCAAAAACGTGAACTGTGTGGTACAGCGGTTAAAGCTGTTGCTTAAGACGCAAGATACCTGAGTTCGGATCACGGATCAGACAGGTTTGTTCTCCCCCATCTCCCCCCCCCCCCCCCCAATCTTAAATGGTAGTCTAGATGTCAGTCTGTGAGATGATACAAAACAATGAGTCCCTATGTGCTGCACTAAGCATACATTAACTCTTGACTCCCGCACCATATCCATCAGCTGCAAAAACTTAAC
The DNA here is from genome assembly GCA_030674185.1 of Monoplex corrugatus. NCBI lineage: Eukaryota > Metazoa > Mollusca > Gastropoda > Littorinimorpha > Ranellidae > Monoplex > Monoplex corrugatus. The sequence goes on along the minus strand of CM060315.1, from coordinate 3,868,483 downwards.
CCTTTGACTCTTTCACCTTAAACACACTTTCTGCAGGAAGCTGGTGGATAGGGTAAAGGAGTCAAAGGGTTAAGTTTTTGCTTTGCTAATATGGTTCAAAATACAGAAAGCTGGTGGACAGGGTAAGGAGGGTTAGGGTTAAAGATCCCACAGCAACTAAGGAGTTGACCATGACAAAATTCTGTGACAAAAAAATCCACTTTCACAGGGAAACAGAAATCATGCATACTGGAAAAAGACAAGAAAAGGGTGGCACCGCACCGTGTCAACACATTTCCCTATAAATTGGCCAGAATTTAAGATGGTAAACGCATTGTGACAAAAAAGAAAAAGTGCAAATACAATTACAAGAGTAAATTGATATAAAGGATATGCTGTTTTAAAAAATCATGTTTCTCTCTCTTTTGTCCTAACTAGTAGATCTAGTCTGCTTTTCCTTTATAGAGATATTTTAAGACACCTTTGTTCTTTTTGTTTCGCCAGTATTCATGAGAGTGGCGAGGCATTGGTGCTCTGAGTCCCCTCCGCACTCTTGGGAGTTTCCTACTAACTCTGACTTGTGTCTTTGCCGCTGACTTCAGGGAATTAGGCCTGACTTGTGTCTTGGCCGCTGACTTCAGGGAATTAGGCCTGACTTGTGTCTTGGCCGCTGACTTCAGGGAATTAGGCCTGACTTGTGTCTTGGCCGCTGACTTCAGGGAATTAGGCCTGACTTGTGTCTTGGCCGCTGACTTCAGGGAATTAGGCCTGACTTGTGTCTTGGCCGCTGACTTCAGGGAATTAGGCCTGACTTGTGTCTTGGCCGCTGACTTCAGGGAATTAGGCCTGACTTGTGTCTTGGCCGCTGACTTCAGGGAATTAGGCCTGACTTGTGTCTTGGCCGCTGACTTCAGGGAATTAGGCCTGACTTGTGTCTTGGCCGCTGACTTCAGGGAATCAGACCTGACTTGTGTCTTTGCCGCTGACTTCAGGGAATCAGGCCTGACTTGTGTCTTGGCCGCTGACTTCAGGGAATTAGGCCTGACTTGGGTCTTGGCCGCTGACTTCAGGGAATTAGGCCTGACTTGTGTCTTGGCCGCTGACTTCAGGGAATCAGGCCAGATGACCGCAGGGAAAGACCTGCGGGCTGCTCGGAAAGACGGCAAACTTGAGATCCCGTTCGGGGCATCTCAGACTTCGATGCTTTGATGTACAGCAAAATGGGCTGTTTCTGGCCACTTTCGTGGACGTTGAAACAATTCCTGTGGTTGAAGTAAGACAACGTTGGGAACCTCCGACTGCTAACTGTCGAGACTGTGGTAAGGGGGCGAGCTGGTGGCAGGGCGGGCTGCCTGAAAGAGACGAAGACCAGAGTGGGGCGAGATGGGTATTCCGTTCTTTTTTAGTCCGGTGGCTGGGCTGGACCTGGTTGGTGCGCGTTGTGTGGCTATGTCCCGGGGTTTGTCATCTCCCCACCTTGCCATTCGGTTTGTAAACAAGGTAACATGACTGGGTCCGAATGGGTCATGCAACGCACGGAGATCAAATGACTATCGAGTGGCGTCGGGAGCTCGGCAGGTGATTGTGTGGAGCATGGTGAGGCATTGGTGCTGTGGATCCCGTCCACACCCTTGTGGTGTTTCATGTTAACTTTGCTAACTACACGTTTGTCCTTTTCGTTTCACCAGTAGTCTGCTTTTCTTTCGACGGATATTTTTTGTTCTGAAGAATATTTTCATGAGTCAGGAATCGTATTTTTCTTTGGAGTTTGTTCAAGAGGGATTCATCGCACTTGGGCAATTCCACATGTGCTCCACCCGAATCAGGCATCAGTTCTCTGGCAGACTGTTTGAGCCTGTGCAGAACATTGTCCACAGACGAGGTCTTGAAATATATGGAGGTGGAGGGAGGAGAGAAGGAGCCCATGAAACATTAAGCTGACACCACATGGATGATTGAAGCATAAAGATGGACAGCCAACACGCCAGTGTTCAATTGTTTGAAAACATAAAGATGGACAGCCAACACGCCAGTGTTCAATTGTTGCTGGTTGGAATTGAACTCGAGTAATAACATGTTGTCAAGTTTCAGACAATTTCCGTTGACTCAAGATCCCAAGTCTCCAGTTCAGTCCCCGCCTGCAACATTAAAAACCGGTCTGTTGGCTTCCCGGCTGTGAACTTCAGTCAGTCTCTTGGTGTCAGCTTTGTCTTTCATAGATCCCTTCCCCTCCCCCCCCCCCCCCACCCCCATTTCAAGATGTCTGTCAAATAATGACCGGCAAACTTGGGTGGAGCGCATATGGAGTTGTGTGAGTGCGATGAATCAGTCTTGAACAAACTCCAAACTCCTATCTCAAATTTTTTAATCTAATGGAGCCACTGTAGAGGTGATAGTTTATATGTGATCAAATCTTATATGTAGTTGAAATTTGACCCAATCCTGTATGATCATTGACACGATGGTTTTTCTTTCCACTGATGTAGTCATGGTGTGTGTGTGATACAGTAAGGTGAACAGAAGGTACTGTACGGGAGGTTCCCATGGATGGGACAACATCTACAGGGCCATGGAGGTAAGGCATATATTCTTCAGGGTGTATCTTTTTCTTTTTTTTCTGCTTGCTCTCTTATATTAGCTAACTAGCTACTGTTTTGAATTTTCGGTTTCTGAAGATGGCATCTCCGCCCTGGTAATAAATCCTATACACAGTGATGTCACTGATGCCATGTGATGGAGAAGATCCAAAACAATCATGGCATAAGTCTTAGACCTGCACATAAACCCTATGTGCTGGCAAGGCGTTGGGTTTCTATTTAGCCTATGTTTTCTAGGTCTGTCTTTGTAGTTTTTTAAAGCGAGGGTTGACTGCACTTTTCTGATGGTTAGCATGCATGTGTGTTTGTTTCTCTGTGTGTGTGTGTGTGTGTGTGTGTGTGTGTGTGTGTGTGTGGTGTGGTGTGTGTGTGTGTGTGTTTTGTGTGTGTGTGTGTGTGTGTGTCGTGTGTGTGTGTGTGTGTGTGTTGTGTTGTGTGTGTGTGTGTGTGTGTGTGTGTGTGTGTGTGTGTGTGGTGTATGTGTGTGTGTGTGTGTGTGTGAGTGTGTGTGGTGTATGTGTGTGTGTGAGTGTGTGTGTGTGTCTGTGTGTGTGTGTGTGTGGTGTCTGTGTGTGTGTGTGTGTGTGTGTGTGTGCGTGTGTGTGTGTGTGTGTGTGTGTGTTGATAGAAACGATTTTTGGCCATGAAATAACATGAATTAAAACTGGATGTAGTGATCTTTGTCAAAATATCTTTCACACCAAGTATTGACTGTGTGACTCTCAGTGAGTACAGTCCATTGTTCAGGCGACATGGGTCATAAGTGTAAAATTCAAATGTGAACCTGTCACCCTGTGCTAGTGGCCAGTACAACAGACCACAGACAGGAAGGTTGTGGGTTCCAATCCCATTAGTCATGTCAAAATCGTCGTGGGATTTTTCAGTCCCCAAACGACTCTAACCCGGAGCTGAGTGTGCTATGGGCTCGTTGGGAAGACAGGGACCACACGGTCGAGTCTCATCCACTTCACAGATACACCATTGAAGGTGTTGCTCAAATTCCTGACCAGTACCGCAGGTGTCTGTATCTTTAGGGCCTGGTAGACGCCACGGTGTATTATAAAAAGAAGAGCCGAGTACAGCCATGTTTCGAAGTTTCAATCTGAAGCGGAATTTATAAAGTCATGATTATCATCATCCATCGTCATGCATCATCATAATGTTATGAAAAACAAACTGTCTCAGATTCTTTGACCAGTCGAAATGGTGCCACAGTGGGACAGAAAAAAGTATTCGAATGTGAAAGCCGTTTTTTCTGTTTTTTTAATATCATTTATTCAAAAGTAATCAAAACAATTGTGACTGCCCGCGTTCAAGCAAATAGAAACCAGAAAAACACGAAGAAAGAATCAGAATGATGTGTTTAATACAACCAGACAAGACAGACGCAAATTTTCGGCCATTTGTCAAGCGTAAACGTAAGCTCACAAACCAACAAACATCAAATAGAAAAATTAGGAGAAAAAGAAACTTCCCTGCTGCATCGTCCAGTGTGAGAAAAGGGACAGTCTTTTTCTCCTAATCTTTGTATTTGCTGTTTGTTCGTTTGTGATCTTACGCTTGACAAAGGCCAGTTGGCCGAAAATTTGCGCCTGTCTTGTCTGGTTGTTTTAAAATACGCATTCTGATTCTTTTTTTTTTCCGTGTTTTTTTTTCTGGTTCTTATTCAAAAGTAGTTGTTACTGACCATGTAGAAAACAGTGATAGTAAGCAGGTGACTGACAGCAATGTGTGACTGATTGAAGGCTCTGTTTGTGGGCTATGGACCAGCCTTCAAGAACGGTCAGACTGTGGAAGCCTTTGAGAATATTGAACTGTACAACATGATTGCCGGTGAGTACAGGGAACTTGGTGTGACACATCTGACATGGTGATGATGTCTTGACAGCTCTGTCTGTGTGTGTCTCTCTCTTTCTATGTTTGTTTGTGTCTTTGTCTCTGTCTGTCCGTCTGTCTGTCTCTGTCTTTCTGTCTGTCTCTCTGTGTCTCTGTCTCTCTCTCTCTCTCTCTCTCTCTCTCTCTCTCTCTCTCTCTCTCTCTCTCTCTCCCCCCGCTCTTTGTTTGTGTGTGTCTCTATCTGTGTGTGTGTGTCTCTGTCTCTCTGTCTCGCTCTCTCTCTCTCTCTCTGTCTCTGTCTGTCTGTCTCTCTCTCTCTCTCTCTCTCTCTCTTCTTCTTCTTCTTCTTCTTCTTCTTCTTCTTCTTCTTCTACTTCTTCTTCTTCTTCTTCTTCTTCTTCTTCTTCTTCTTCTTCTTCTTCTTCTTCTTCTTCTTCTTCTTCTTCTTCTTCTTCTTCTTCTTCTTCTTCTTCTTCTTCTTCTTCTTCTTCTTCTTCTTCTTCTTCTCTACTTCTTCTTCTTCTTCTTCTTCTTCTTCTCTTCTTCTTTGAGAACTTTGCATGTGTGCATGCTAGCCTTACGTACTTCCATTCATTCATCCATCCATCCATTCATCCATCCATCCATCCATCCATACACATACAGACAGACATAAATACACACATACATACATACATTCATACATACATATATACATACATACATACACACATATACACACAGATATGCATACATGTATATGAGTCTGTAGTATTATCACTTACATTATTTACATTCTGCTACTGTTATAATTGCAAGAAAGTGAATGTGATTAAATTGTAATATTGTCTTTTTTCAAAAAAACGTTTCTCTGCATTTTAAATTGCTGCTTAATAGAGTATTTTTCAACTCACTTATATACTGACACATGCATAAACATTGCATCACTATGAACACAGATGAAAATAGGATAGCATCTTGAACTATGTATATGTTTAACTGTTAATTTTCCTCCAACATCAATTGTTGTTAATGTCAGCAAGAATCACCACTTTATGGGGGTAAACATTTACACTTATTTTTTCTTCTAAAATCACTTTACTGAATAGACGTTAAATCGTTAAATCAAAGACCACCACATTCACACTTATTTTTTGTGTAGAGAAGTGTTGTTGTAATGTTGTTGTGTTGATTCAATGTTGTTATAATGTTGTTGTGTTGATTCAGTGTCGTTGTTATAATGTTGTTGTGTTGATTCAGTGTTGTTATAATGTTGTTGTGTTGATTCAGTGTTGTTATAATGTTGTGTTGATTCAGTGTTGTTATAATGTTGTTACGTTGATTTAGTGTTGTTATAATGTTGTTGTGTTGATTCAGTGTTGTTGTTATAATGTTGTGTTGATTTAGTGTTGTTATAATGTTGTGTTGATTTAGTGTTGTTATAATGTTGTGTTGATTCAGTGTTGTTATAATGTTGTTGTGTTGATTTAGTGTTGTTATAATGTTGTTGTGTTGATTCAATGTTGTTATAATGTTGTGTTGATTTAGTGTTGTTATAATGTTTGTTGTGTTGATTCAGTGTTGTTATAATGTTGTTGTGTTGATTTAGTGTTGTTATAATGTTGTTGTGTTGATTTAGTGTTGTTATAATGTTGTTGTGTTGATTTAGTGTTGTTATAATGTTGTGTTCATTCAGTGATGTTATAATGTTATCTTGATTCAGTGTTGTTATAATGTTGTGTTGATTCAGTGTTGTTATAATGTTGTGTTGATTTAGTGTTGTTATAATGTTGTGTTGATTCAGTGTTGTTATAATGTTGTGTTGATTCAGTGTTGTTATAATGTTGTGTTGATTTAGTGTTGTTATAATGTTGTGTTGATTCAGTGTTGTTATAATGTTGTGTTGTTGTTAGTTTTTGTTATAATGTTTGTTGTTGTTGATTTAGTGTTGTTATAATGTTGTTGTGTTGATTTAGTGTTGTTATAATGTTGTTGTGTTGATTTAGTGTTGTTATAATGTTGTTGTGTTGATTCAGTGTTGTTATAATGTTGTTGTGTTGATTCAGTGTTGTTATAATGTTGTGTTGATTCAGTGTTGTTATAATGTTGTGTTGATTCAGTGTGTTTAATGTTGTGTTGATTCAGTGTTGTTATAATGTTGTGTTGATTCAGTGTTGTTATAATGTTGTTGTGTTGATTCAGTGTTGTTATAATTTGTTGTGTTGATTCAGTGTTGTTATAATGTTGTTGTTGATCAGTGTTGTTATAATGTTGTTTTGATTCGTGTTGTTAATTTGTGTTGATTCAGTGTTGTTATAAGTTGTGTTGATTCAGTGTTGTTTAATGTTGTGTTGATTTAGTGTTGTTTATGTTGTTGTTATCTGTGTTAATTTGTTGATCGTTTTCAAGTTTGTGTATTCTGTGTTAATTAGTTGATCGGTGAAGTGTTTATTCTGTTAAGTTGGTTGTCATGTTGTTATGTTGGTGTGTTTGTTAAAGTGTGTGTTATTCGTTTTATGTTGTCATGTTGTTATATTGTTATCATTTTATTGTGTGATTCAGTTGTATATTGTGTTTTAGTGTGTTATATGTGTGTATCAGTGTTAAGTTGTGTGATCGTTTGTAATGTGTTGTTGATTGTGTTAAATTGTTGTGTTGTCAGTGTTTAATGATTCAGTGTTGTTATAATGTTGTATGTTGATTCAGTGTTGTTATAATGTTGTTGTGTTGATTCAGTGTTGTTATAATGTTGTTGTGTGTTTAGTGTTGTTATAATGTTGTTGTGTTGATTTAGTGTTGTTATAATGTTGTGTTGATTTAGTTTGTTTAATGTTGTTGTGTTGATTTAGTGTTGTTATAATGTTGTGTTGATTTAGTGTTGTTAATGTTGTGTTGATTAGTGTTGTTATAATGTTGTTGTGTTGATTTAGTGTTGTTATGATGTTGTTTGTTGATTCAGTGTTGTTATAATGTGTTATGTTGATTCAGTGTTGTTATAATGTTGTTATGTTGTTCAGTGTTGTATAATGTTGTGTTGATTCAGTGTTGTTATAATGTTGTGTTGATTAGTGTTGTTATAATGTTGTGTTGATTCAGTGTTGTTATAATGTTGTTTGTTGATTCAGTGTTGTTATAATGTTGTGTGATTCATGTTGTTATAATGTTTGTGTTGTTATGTTTTATAATGTTGTGTTGATTCAGTGTTGTTATAATGTTGTTGTGTTGATCAGTGTTGTTATAATGTTGTTGTGTTGATTCAGTGTTGTTATAATGTTGTGTTGATTCAGTGTTGTTATAATGTTGTGTTGATTCAGTGTTGTTATAATGTTGTTGTGTTGATTCAGTGTTGTTATAATGTTGTGTTGATTCAGTGTTGTTATAATGTGTTGTGTTGATTCAGTGTTGTTATAATGTTTGTGTTGATTCAGTGTTGTTATAATGTTGTCGTGTTGATTCAGTGTTGTTATAATGTTGTGTTGATTCAGTGTTGTTATAATGTTGTGTTGATTCAGTGTTGTTATAATGTTGTTATGTTGATTCAGTGTTGTTATAATGTTGTGTTGATTCAGTGTTGTTATAATGTTGTTGTGTTGATTCAGTGTTGTTATAATGTTGTTGTGTTGATTTAGTGTTGTTATAATGTTGTGTTGATTCAGTGTTGTTGTTATAATGTTGTTATGTTGATTCAGTGTTGTGTTATAATGTTGTTATGTTGATTCAGTGTTGTTGTTATAATGTTGTTATGTTGATTCAGTGTTGTTCTTGTAATGTTGTTGTGTTGATTCAGTGTTGTTGTTATAATGTTGTGTTGATTCAGTGTTGTTATAATGTTGTGTTGATTCAGTGTTGTTATAATGTTGTGTTGATTCAGTGTTGTTATAATGTTGTTATGTTGATTCAGTGTTGTTATAATGTTGTTGTGTTGATTCAGTGTTGTTGTTATAATGTTGTTATGTTGATTCAGTGTTGTTCTTGTAATGTTGTTGTGTTGATTCAGTGTTGTTGTTATAATGTTGTTATGTTAATCCAGACATACTAGGTGTAAATCCTGCCCCCAACAACGGCACAGAGGGCAGCCTGGACCACCTGTTGTGGCGAACGTTTAACAGAACACGGCAAAGTGCTGCTCCCTACACCGTGTCATCAAACACCAGACTGACTTCACCTGTCACCTGCAACTGTACTCTGCCTCCTGCCCAGGTAATAACAACGATAAGTTGCCTCCTGCCCAGGTAATAACAACGATAAGTTGCCTCCTGCACAGGTAATAACAACGATAAGTTGCCTTCTGCCCAGGTATTAACAACGATAAGTTGCCTCCTGCCCAGGTAATAACAACGATAAGTTGCCTCCTGCACAGGTAATAACAACGATAAGTTGCCTCCTGCCCAGGTAATAACAACGATAAGTTGCCTCCTGCACAGGTAATAACAATGATAAGTTGCCTCCTGCCCAGGTAATAACAACGATAAGTTGCCTCCTGCCCAGGTAATAACAACGATAAGTTGCCTCCTGCACAGGTAATAACAATGATAAGTTGCCTCCTGCACAGGTAATAACAGTGATAAGTTGCCTCCTGCACAGGTAATAACAACGATAAGTTGCCTCCTGCCCAGGTATTAACAACGATAAGTTGCCTCCTGCACAGGTAATAACAACGATAAGTTGCCTCCTGCACAGGTAATAACAACGATAAGTTGCCTCCTGCACAGGTAATAACAACGATAAGTTGCCTCCTGCACAGGTAATAACAATGATAAGTTGCCTCCTGCACAGGTAATAACAACGATAAGTTGCCTCCTGCACAGGTAATAACAACGATAAGTTGCCTCCTGCCCAGGTAATAACAACGATAAGTTGCCTCCTGCACAGGTAAAAACAATGATAAGTTGCCTCCTGCACAGGTAATAACAACGATAAGTTGCCTCCTGCACAGGTAATAACAACGATAAGTTGCCTCCTGCACAGGTAATAACAACGATAAGTTGCCTCCTGCACAGGTAATAACAATGATACGTTGCCTCCTACCCAGGTAATAACAATGATAAGTTGCCTCCTACCCAGGTGATAACAATGATAAGTTGCCTCCTGCCCAGGTAATAACAATGATAAGTTGCCTCCTGCCCAGGTAATAACAACGATAAGTTGCCTCCTGCCCAGGTGATAACAATGATAAGTTGCCTCCTACCCAGGTAATAACAATGATAAGTTGCCTCCTGCCCAGGTGATAACAATGATAAGTTGCCTTCTGCCCAGGTGATAACAATGATAAGTTGCCTCCTGCCCAGGTGATAACAATGATAAGTTGCCTTCTGCCCAGGTGATAACAATGATAAGTTGCCTCCTGCCCAGGTGATAACAATGATAAGTTGCCTCCTGCCCAGGTGATAACAATGATAAGATCACTTTTTTTAGAGTGCGAACTGTCCATGTCAAAAACATGTTTTTGTTGCACTTTATGGGAATAGAATAAACAACGCACACACACACACATACATACATACATACATACACACACGCACAAACAGACGCGCGCGCGCGCACACACACACACACACGCACACACACACACACACACACACACACACATTCACACTCGCGCGCGCATACGTAGAGGATGCTGAGCTAGGGGACACTCAACCTGCTGAACGTGTGACCCTTGACCCTAGTTGTCATCCTCTGTCTTGCCCACCCCCACCCCCCCCCACACACACACACACACATGCATACACACACATACACACACACATACATACATACACACACACACACATACATACACACACACTCACAACAGAGGCGCACACACACACACACACTCACATTCACGCCCTCACTCTCTCTCTCTCTGTCTCTCTCTCTCTCTCTCTCTCTTCTCTCTCTCTCTCTCTCTCTCTCTCTCTCTCTCTCTCTCTCTCTCTGTCTTTCTCCCTGGATGTTGAGCTAGAGTACACTCAGCCTGTTAGGTGTGTGACCCTTGACCCAGGTAGTCATCCCCTCTCGAACCTTTGTGGCTCGTAAATGGTAATGAAGTTGGTGAAATTAAAATTGAAATGATAATAATGTTATCATCCATGTGTTTCTCACGAAGCGTGTGTGTGTGTTGGTCAGTCCGTACAATCTGTAATCAAGTTGTTACAAATACAAGTGTGTGTGTTGGTCAGTCTGTACAATCTGTAATCAAGTTGTTACAAATACAAGTGTGTGTGTTGGTCAGTCCGTACAATCTGTAATCAAGTTGTTACAAATACAAGTGTGTGTGTTGGTCAGTCTGTACAATCTGTAATCAAGTTGTTACAAATACAAGTGTGTGTGTTGGTCAGTCTGTACAATCTGTAATCAAGTTGTTACAAATACAAGTGTGTGTGTTGGTCAGTCCGTACAAGCTGTAATCAAGTTGTTACAAATACAAGTGTGTGTGTTGGTCAGTCCGTACAAGCTGTAATCAAGTTGTTACAAATACAAGTGTGTGTGTTGGTCAGTCCGTACAAGCTGTAATCAAGTTGTTACAAATACAAGTGTGTGTGTTGGTCAGTCTGTACAAGCTGTAATCAAGTTGTTACAAATACAAGTGTGTGTGTTGGTCAGTCTGTACAAGCTGTAATCAAGTTGTTACAAATACAAGTGTGTGTGTTGGTCAGTCTGTACAAGCTGTAATCAAGTTGTTACAAATACAAGTGTGTGTGTTGGTCAGTCTGTACAAGCTGTAATCAAGTTGTTACAAATACAAGTGTGTGTGTTGGTCAGTCCGTACAAGCTGTAATCAAGTTGTTACAAATACAAGTGTGTGTGTTGGTCAGTCTGTACAAGCTGTCATCAGGATTTACTGTGTCTGTGTGTTTGTCAGTCCGTACAGACCATCAACCAGACGTTAAACTCACAAGACCTGTCCAGCAAAATAGACACCGCCTTACCGTTTGGTCAGCCATTGCTGATGAAGTCAGACATGGTCGCCATCTCAGTGCTGTACCAACCCACGTTTGTCACTGCCTACAGCAATGACCGTCATCTGCCTGTCTGGGTGTCTGCCACGGTCACTTCCTCTATGGTATGTTTGTGATGGTGATGGGTACTTCTATGGTATGTCTGTGATGGATGGTGATGGGTACTTCTATGGTACGTCTGTGATGGGTACTTCTATGGTATGTCTGTGATGGATGGTGATGGGTACTTCTATGGTATGTCTGTGATGGATGGTGATGGGTACTTCTATGGTATGTCTGTGATGGGTACTTCTATGGTATGTCTGTGATGGGTACTTCTATGGTATGTCTGTGATGGTGATGGGTACTTCTATGGTATGTGTGTGATGGATGGTGATGGGTACTTCTATGGTATGTCTGTGATGGGTACTTCTATGGTATGTCTCTGATGGGTACTTCTATGGTATGTCTGTGATGGATGGTGATGGGTACTTCTATGGTATGTCTGTGATGGATGGTGATGGGTACTTCTATGGTATGTCTGTGATGGGTACTTCTGTGGTATGTCTGTGATGGATGTTGATGGGTACTTCTATGGTATGTCTGTGATGGGTACTTCTATGGTATGTCTGTGATGGTGATGGGTACTTCTATGATATGTGTGTGATGGATGGTGATGGGTACTTCTATGGTATGTCTGTGATGGGTACTTCTATGGTATGTCTGTGATGGGTACTTCTATGGTATGTCTGTGATGGATGGTGATGGGTACTTCTATGGTATGTCTGTGATGGGTACTTGTATGGTATGTCTGTGATGGATGGTGATGGGTACTTCTATGGTATGTCTGTGATGGATGGTGATGGGTACTTCTATGGTATGTCTGTGATGGATGGTGATGGGTACTTCTATGGTATGTCTGTGATGGATGGTGATGGGTACTTCTATGGTATGTCTGTGATAGATGATGATGGGTACTTCTATGGTATGTCTGTGATGGATGGTGATGGGCACTTCTGTGGTATGTCTGTGATGGATGGTGATGGGTACTTCTGTGGTACGTCTGTGATGGATGGTGATGGGCACTTCTATGGTATGTCTGTGATGGGTGGTGATGGGTACTTCTGTGGTATGTCTGTGATAGGTGGTGATGGGCATTTCTATGGTATGTCTGTGATGGATGTTGATGGGCACTTCTATGGTATGTCTGTGATGGATACTTCTATGGTATGTCTGTGATGGGTACTTCTATGGTATGTCTGTGATGGATGGTATGTCTGTGATGGGTACTTCTATGGTATGTCTGTGATGGGTACTTTTATGGTATGTCTGTGATGGATGGTATGTCTGTGATGGATGTTGATGGGTACTTCTATGGTATGTCTGTGATGGGTACTTCTATGGTATGTCTGTGATGGATGTTGATGGGTACTTCTATGGTATGTCTGTGATGGGTACTTCTATGGTATGTCTGTGATGGATGTTGATGGGCACTTCTATGGTATGTCTGTGATGGATGGTGATGGGTACTTCTATGGTATGTCTGTGATGGATGGTATGTCTGTGATGGATGTTGATGGGTACTTCTATGGTATGTCTGTGATGGATGTTGATGGGTACTTCTATGGTATGTCTGTGATGGATACTTCTATGGTATGTCTGTGATGGGTACTTCTATGGTATGTCTCTGATGGGTACTTCTATGGTATGTCTGTGATGGGTACTTCTATGGTATGTCTGTGATGGGTACTTCTATGGTATGTCTGTGATGGGTACTTCTATGGTATGTCTGTGATGGATGGTGATGGGTACTTCTATGGTATGTCTGTGATGGGTACTTGTATGGTATGTCTGTGATGGATACTTCTATGGTATGTCTGTGATGGATACTTCTATGGTATGTCTGTGATGGATGTTGATGGGTACTTCTATGGTATGTCTGTGATGGATGGTGATGGGTACTTCTATGGTATGTCTGTGATGGATGGTGATGGGTACTTCTGTGGTATGTCTGTGATGGATGTTGATGGGTACTTCTGTGGTACGTCTGTGATGGGTACTTCTGTGGTATGTCTGTGATGGGTACTTCTATGGTATGTCTGTGATGGATGGTGATGGGTACTTCTGTGGTATGTCTGTGATGGATGTTGATGGGTACTTCTATGGTATGTCTGTGATGGGTACTTCTGTGGTATGTCTGTGATGGGTACTTCTATGGTATGTCTGTGATGGGTACTTCTATGGTATGTCTGTGATGGGTACTTCTGTGGTATGTCTGTGATGGGTACTTCTATGGTATGTCTGTGATGGGTACTTCTATGGTATGTCTGTGATGGGTACTTCTATGGTATGTCTGTGATGGGTACTTCTATGGTATGTCTGTGATGGATAGTGATGGGTACTTCTATGGTATGTCTGTGATGGATGGTGATGGGTACTTCTATGGTATGTCTGTGATGGATACTTCTATGGTATGTCTGTGATGGGTACTTCTATGGTATGTCTGTGATGGATGGTGATGGGTACTTCTATGGTATGTCTGTGATGGATACTTCTATGGTATGTCTGTGATGGGTACTTCTATGGTATGTCTGTGATGGATGGTAATGGGTACTTCTATGGTATGTCTGTGATGGGTACTTCTATGGTATGTCTGTGATGGATAGTGATGGGTACTTCTATGGTATGTCTGTGATGGATGGTGATGGGTACTTCTTTAGTGTGTTTATATGTAGTTGATGGGCACTTTTGTTGTATGTTTAGCTGTAACAACCCTATCTTCTTCTTGTTCTTCTTCTTCTGCTTGTTGTTCTTCTTCT
>CM060315.1:3794350-3849350 GCA_030674185.1 Monoplex corrugatus | reverse complement strand
TTCACCTTCCGGGAGAAGCGTGAAGAATGGCAAGACGAGATATACATATACAGAGAGGGGGGGGGGGGGGAGGGGGTGCAAAAGTAGGTATACAGTTATGAAAAAAGAAAACTCGTACAATACTCATTGCATTTGTTATACAAACAAATGAATATTGCATATACATGTAATAACAAGCACAGCCTTAATCCCTCAGATACTCAAACTGCTTGCCGTTAGTATTCACACACTCTAATCGAGAGCAGAATTAAGCATTATAATAATGATGTGATACTTACTGTATACCTACTTTTGCACCCCCCTGTACAAGCAACCAACACATGGCAGAAGTTACGCTGATCAGAGAGAGACTCGGGGTACAGGAACTATGTGATGTACTGTACAGTGTAAGTGATAAATGCCAGGTGTCTTTTTGATGTGTTGTGTGTCTTTGCTCTGTGTAGGTGTGTGGCAAGGACTACAGAACTATCTTAGCAACTGGACTGTTGGATACCAGGACCTGAACATTGTAGCTGGACCTGTCTTTGATGGAAACAATGATGGACTGATAGCATTAGATGTACGGGCGTACACCTGACGACATTTCAAGGTAAGTGTGACTGGCAGATACGCCTGACGACATTTCAAGGTAAGTGTGACTGGCAGATAACTGACGACATTTCAAGGTAAGTGTGACTGGCAGATATACATGAGACTTTTCAAGAGTTAAGCGTGACTGGCAGATACACGATACATTTGAATGTGTGACTGGCAGATATACTAGACGACACTCTAGGGTTAGTGTGATTGGAGGTCACATTTCAAGGTAAGTGTTGCCTATGAAGAAACTCATAATTAAAGATAACTATATATTCACGTAGGCTATATGGTGTCCTAAGCTAACGTGTAGCGTGCGTATGAATTTCCAGGTAGATTGATAAAGTGATATTGAATTAATTTGTATTGAACGGAATAAAAGCAAGCCTAGCTGTGAGAGGTAGGGAGGGATTAGGGGCACCACTCTTTCAGAACAGAATCTCTTTTACACAGATTTGATTATCTTCTCAAACAAACAGAGAAAATATCGAAAATTTTAACTCTTTGATTCCCTTATCCTATCCACCAGCTGCAAAAAACTTAATCTGACCCTGTCTAGCAGCTTCCTCCACCAGCCTCCTTTTGGAAGTTGGTGAGTAGGGAGTCATCTTGTATATCCACCTGGCTCTCGTTTTATCAAGTGTGAAATGGAGGCTGTGACTTATGTCATCATCATGTGTCTTGTCGCATGGCGTTGGCGATCATGGCCTTCCGTACGAATCTGCCTTTTGTTGCTGCAAGTTTATTTCCTGCCATGTCTGTCCTGTACACTGTTCAACACTGGCTGTTTCCTGCCATGTCTGTCCTTGTACACTGTACAACACTGGCTGTTTCCTGCCATGTCTGTCCTTGTACACTGTACAACACTGGCTGTTTCCTGCCATGTCTGTCCTTGTACACTGTACAACACTGGCTGTTTCCTGCCATGTCTGTCCTTGTACACTGTTCAACACTGGCTGTTTCCTGCCATGTCTGTCCTTGTACACTGTACAACACTGGCTGTTTCCTGCCATGTCTGTCCTCGTACACTGTACAACACTGGCTGTTTCCTGCCATGTCTGTCCTTGTACACTGTACAACACTGGCTGTTTCCTGCCATTCTGTCCTCGTACACTGTACAACACTGGCTGTTTCCTGCCATTTCTGTCCTTGTACACTGTACAACACTGGCTATTTCCTGCCATAGTCTGTCCTTCGTACACTGTACAACACTGGCTTTTCCTGCCATTCTGTCCTTGTACACTGTACAACACTGGCTTTTCCTGCCATATCTGTGCTCGTACATTGTGCAAAACTGGCTGTTTCACAACATCAGTCTGTCATCCTCTACCTGGTGCAACACACGTGGCTTGTCTTTCCGCAATTGCTGTCAACGCATACAGTGTACCAACACGACTTTACTCCATTTCTGTTTTGTCACTGGTACAACACTGGCTGTTTCCTGCCATGTCTGTCCCCGTACACTGTACAACACTGGCTGTTTCCTGCCATGTCTGTCCCCGTACACTGTGCAACACTGGCTGTTTCCTGCCATGTCTGTCCTCGTACACTGTGCAACACTGGCTATTTCCTGCCATATCTGTCCTCGTACATTGTGCAACACTGGCTATTTCCTGCCATATCTGTCCTCGTACACTGTGCAACACTGGCTATTTCCTGCCATATCTGTCATCGTACACTGTGCAACACTGGCTATTTCCTGCCATATCTGTCCTCGTTACACTGTGCAACACTGGCTATTTCCTGCCATATCTGTCCTCGTACACTGTGCAAAACTGGCTGTTTCACAAACAGTACAGTTCTGTCGATACCTCTACCAGGTACCAAAGTGCACACAGTAGGCCCTACTGGTCTTTCGAAATGTGCATAGATCATACTTGCAGTACAGTAGTAGCCAACACAGAACATTAACTACACATATTCTCAGTGTTTTCCAGTTCACGGTTTGCAGTGCAATCAAGGATTCTTAAGACTGTTCTCATAATCTGAGTCAGGTAATGCAGGATGTGATTGATCAGCACCAGTGTCCACTTGACATCCTCTTACATACGTTCGTTCGTTATTTCTTTTAACGTCTATTCACATATGTGCTCTTAGACGAAAAAAAAAATCATAAATGAATAAATAGACAAGATAAGATAAAGTGTTGTCTATGGGGTGGAACGGATCTACTAAATCATAAAGACAGTTTAACATATTGATTAACATTAACAAATTTATCGGACAAGAGAAAAGCAATCAGAACATTAGAACGATCAGGCTTTAACAGATTGCTCAGGGCTGTATGTGTGTATGTAAGCACACGTGTGCATGGCGTGTGTTGTGTGTGTGTGTACGCATGCGCACGCAAAGAGCGTGTCCTGTGCTGGGTTATGACAAACCATCTGTGATTATCTGGTGGGGCAGAGGGGTAGAAAAGGATAATCTTACCGAATAAAAACATTGTAACAGTCAAGGAGTACTGATAAAACTAACAACCAAACAAACAGAGATAGGTGGGAGTTACAGGTAACAAACAATCGGTCTGATGATAAAAGAAAACGACCTACAAACGTAAACTGTGATACATTCAGGTGATGTACGTGTTGATAGTTGTTCATCTTGTACTTTCAGGTTGAACATCACCCGACCAACACACATATTTGTGATAGTCCAGTCGATGTGCAGATAGGAGTCAGCCACTGCCAAGATGTAGCAGCGTAAAAACCTTGACCTTCATACTGCCACAGGTGGACACTTCAAAGCAATACAACTGCCAGGTATGATTTTTCTGTCAGGGTTCATCCTTGCCAGGTAGCCACACTTTTGTATATGGATATATACAGATGTCTCCGTGAAACAAGACAGGGGTATATGTTTCAATACACAGGCATTTCATTTGCACAGAGAAGAAATAGAGGTTTTCCAGCAGAAGGGATAAAAAGTGTTATAAAATGGGCAGTCTTTAGCTATTATAAAATGGGCAGTCTTTAGCTATTATAAAATGGGCAGTCTTTAGCTATTATAAAATGGGCAGTCTTTAGCTATTATAAAATGGGCAGTCTTTAGCTATTATAAAATGGGCAGTCTTTAGCTATTATAAAATGGGCAGTCTTTAGCTATTATAAAATGGGCAGTCTTTAGCTATTATAAAATGGGCAGTCTTTAGCTATTATAAAATGGCAGTCTTTAGCTATTATAAAATGGGCAGTCTTTAGCTATTATAAAATGGGCAGTCTTTAGCTATTATAAAATGGGCAGTCTTTAGCTATTATAAAATGGGCAGTCTTTAGCTATTATAAAATGGGCAGTCTTTAGCTATTATAAAATGGGCAGTCTTTAGCTATTATAAAATGGGCAGTCTTTAGCTATTATAAAATGGGCAGTCTTTAGCTATTATAAAATGGGCAGTCTTTAGCTATTATAAAATGGGCAGTCTTTAGCTATTATAAAATGGGCAGTCTTTAGCTATTATAAAATGGGCAGTCTTTAGCTATTATAAAATGGGCAGTCTTTAGCTATTATAAAATGGGCAGTCTTTAGCTATTATAAAATGGGCAGTCTTTAGCTATTATAAAATGGGCAGTCTTTAGCTATTATAAAATGGGCAGTCTTTAGCTATTATAAAATGGGCAGTCTTTAGCTATTATAAAATGAGCAGTCTTTAGCTATTATAAAATGAACAGTCTTTAGCTATTATAAAATGGGCAGTCTTTAGCTATTATAAAATGGGCAGTCTTTAGCTATTATAAAATG
Organism: Monoplex corrugatus; assembly: GCA_030674185.1. Taxonomy (NCBI): domain Eukaryota; kingdom Metazoa; phylum Mollusca; class Gastropoda; order Littorinimorpha; family Ranellidae; genus Monoplex; species Monoplex corrugatus. The sequence continues at coordinate 3,845,039 of CM060315.1, read as the reverse complement.
AGCAGTCTTTAGCTATTATAAAATGAGCAGTCTTTAGCTATTATAAAATGGGCAGTCTTTAGCTATTATAAAATGAGCAGTCTTTAGCTATTATAAAATGAGCAGTCTTTAGCTATTATAAAATGGGCAGTCTTTAGCTATTATAAAATGGGCAGTCTTTAGCTATTATAAAATGGACAGTCTTTAGCTATTATAAAATGGGCAGTCTTTAGCTATTATAAAATGGGCAGTCTTTAGCTATTATAAAATGGGCAGTCTTTAGCTATTATAAAATGAGCAGTCTTTAGCTATTATAAAATGAGCAGTCTTTAGCTATTATAAAATGGGCAGTCTTTAGCTATTATAAAATGGGCAGTCTTTAGCTATTATAAAATGGGCAGTCTTTAGCTATTATAAAATGGGCAGTCTTTAGCTATTATAAAATGAGCAGTCTTTAGCTATTATAAAATGAGCAGTCTTTAGCTATTATAAAATGGGCAGTCTTTAGCTATTATAAAATGGGCAGTCTTTAGCTATTATAAAATGGGCAGTCTTTAGCTATTATAAAATGGGCAGTCTTTAGCTATTATAAAATGAGCAGTCTTTAGCTATTATAAAATGGGCAGTCTTTAGCTATTATAAAATGAGCAGTCTTTAGCTATTATAAAATGAGCAGTCTTTAGCTATTATAAAATGGGCAGTCTTTAGCTATTATAAAATGGGCAGTCTTTAGCTATTATAAAATGGGCAGTCTTTAGCTATTATAAAATGGGCAGTCTTTAGCTATTATAAAATGGGCAGTCTTTAGCTATTATAAAATGGGCAGTCTTTAGCTATTATAAAATGGGCAGTCTTTAGCTATTATAAAATGGGCAGTCTTTAGCTATTATAAAATGGGCAGTCTTTAGCCACGCAGTGTCACCTATCTGTAACATTGTAATCTGTCCATGAAAACTTGTCTGCAGTCATATCAAATAAATGTCATTTTATCTGTTTATTTATTGATACAGACAGATAGACAGACAGGGACAGTTAAGATATATACATAACAGATGTAAATAAATGTGTATGTGTATGTTCGTTCGTTCGTTCTTTGATTTAACGTCTTTTCACTGTAAGTGATATTAGTATGTTCGTGAATGTGTGTATGTGTGTGTACAAACACACAGTTTTGGGGGAGAGGATGAAAGGGCTGTTGATGTTTTTTCAATGCTCTGGTTTCGTTTGGTCAATTCAAACACCTGTAAACATTTTTTTTTCTATTTTAACCCATTCACTCCCGCACTCCGGTCACCAGCATCCTGCATTGCCAACCATGTTAGCAAAGCAAAAACTTAACCCTTTGATTCCCTCACCCTATCCACCAGCTTCCTGCAGGAAGCTGGTGGATAGGGTGAGGGAATCAAAGGGTTAAGTTTTTGTAGTTGGTAGATAGGGTGCGGGAGTCAAAGGGTTAAAGGCATTACACTGTGTGTTCTTACTCTAATTGCAGACGGCTGAAGACTACTTGTTGGACAACACGGCCAGGGTGCGTGATGTGGAGCTGATGACAGATCTCCACTTTTTCCCCAAACTTCCCTTCACTCAGGCAGTGGCCATGAGAATTTATCTTCCTGATGACCTGTGGTCAGTGTCCTGAGTCTGACAGACATCTGAGTGGCTATATCATGTCATGTCATGTTCTGTTCATTTCATTGTGATTCTGATGACCTGTGGCCAGTGTCCTCAGTCTGACACACATCTGAGTGGCCATGCCATGTCATGTCATGTCCATTTCATTGTGATACTGATAACCTGTGGTCAGTGTCCTGTGTCTGACACACATCTGAGTGGCCATGTCATGTCATATTCTGTTCATTTCATTGTGATATATAGTCTTTTCTTACACATCATCAGTAAGCCAGTCATTTCATATTCGAGTGTGATAGCATTTTCAACCTTTGTAACTACCGGTACATCTTATTTGGGTGTCTGTGTCATTTAATAGATGTCTATGTGATAGCATTTTCAGTTTTTGTAACATCATCAATAAGCCAGTCATTTCATGTTTAAGTGTCTATGTGATAGCATTTTCAGTTTTTGTAACATCATCAGTAAGCCAGTCATTTCATATTTGAGTGTGTATGTGCTAGCATTTTCAGTTTTTGTAACCACGTTATCAATAAGCCAGTCATTTCATGTTTGAGTGTCTATGTGATAGCATTTTCAGTCTTTGTAACCACGTTATCAATAAGCCAGTCATTTCATGTTTAAGTGTCTATGTGATAGCATTTTCAGTCTTTGTAAACACGTTATCAATAAGCCAGTCATTTCATGTTTAAGTGTCTATGTGATAGCATTTTCAGTCTGTTTAACCACGTTATCAATAAGCCAGTCGTTTCATGTTTAAGTGTCTATGTGATAGCATTTTCAGTCTGTTTAACCACGTTATCAGTAAGCCAGTCATTTCATGTTTAAGTGTCTATGTGATAGCATTTTCAGTCTGTTTAACCATATCATCAGTAAGCCAGTCATTTCATGTTTAAGTGTGTATGTGATAGCATTTTCAGTCTTTGTAAACACGTTATCAATAAGCCAGTCATTTCATGTTTAAGTGTCTATGTGACAGCATTTTCAGTCTGTTTAACCACGTTATCAATAAGCCAGTCATTTCATGTTTGAGTGTCTATGTGATAGCATTTTCAGTCTTTGTAAACACGTTATCAGTAAGCCAGTCATTTCATGTTTAAGTGTCTATGTGATAGCATTTTCAGTCTGTTTAACCACATCATCAATAAGCCAGTCATTTCATGTTTAAGTGTGTATGTGATAGCATTTTCAGTCTGTTTAACCACATCATCAATAAGCCAGTCATTTCATGTTTAAGTGTGTATGTGATAGCATTTTCAGTCTGTTTAACCACGTTATCAATAAGCCAGTCATTTCATGTTTAAGTGTGTATGTGATAGCATTTTCAATTTTTGTAACCACATCACTAGCGACCCTGCCATTCTATGTTTGCATAATGGTCTGACGCCCAGTTTACGTTTCAGCTACACCAATCATTTTGCATACAAACGTACAGAACATAGTATATCATTCTTTTTGTATTGAGACCGTTAACCAGATTGTGTGATTTTGATACAGAAAATGACCAGAGTATATCAGCATCGAATGTACATAATACATTGTTGTATTATTATTGTAGCCATTAACCAGACAGTATGTTTAATATTGAAAGAGGAAACTGAGCAGATCAAGATGTTTAACATTTTGGTTTAAGTGGTGTGTGTGCGTATGTGTGTGTGTGTGTGGTGTGTGTGTACTGTCTATCGACAATATCTTTCGGGAGCGTGTGACACGCAAAGCAAGGTCTATTGTATCTGATAAACTGCACCCAGCCAACCCTCTGTTCCAACTTCTTCCTTCCGGCAAAAGATTCCGCAGTATTAAGTGTAAATCCAACCGATTGAAGCACAGCTTTTTCCCCACTGCTGTAAAGATGCTGAATGATTTGTGACACTGTCTTCTTCATCCATTGCTCCTTTTATCTGACACCCCTGCTTCTGCTTTTCTACTCTCTTCTTCCCCGGCCCCCCCTCCCCACCACCCTCCCCCCTCCTTAGTTATTCCCTCCTCCTTTCTGAGTGTAAGGGCTGCTCATCTGTTGATGTTTTCTGTCAAGTTATATTTATATCATACTAGCAAATTTCATGTCTTGTTTACAAGCATTATTATCTGTATGATTATATATTGTTTTTGATGCACGGGTGGGTGTGCACGCCCAGGCATGTGTGAGAACCTGAAGTGTTTTTGATCAAGTATTTTTCATATTATGTATTGTTCATGTTGTCACATGTCTTGTATGCATGGCGGGAGTGTGTTACGCAAAACCAAATCAAATTCCTTTGTTAATTCATTGGTTAATAAATAGTCTGAGTCTGTTTGAAAATGTCAGTCTACAATGTAGGAATACAATGAAATAGGCGTGTTGTTGGTGTTGCTGTATTTACCAGTGTGTATAGATCACAGACTAATCTGTATTTTTTTGTGCATCAATTAAAATGTTTTGCTACACGTTGTATTTCAATGACATTTGTCTTCTGAACTGGTTGACTTCAGTATGAAAGGTAACTTTGCAAGTGCTCAACAGACACAGTGTATGTGTGCATGTAACAGACCTTAAAACACACAGTGTATAAGTAACAGAGTTTAAAACAAAATGTACAGTGTATGTGTGCATGTAACGGGACCTAAAACACACAGTGTATAAATACAGAGCTTAAACAAAATGTACAGTGTATGTGTGCATGTAACAGACTTTAAAACACAGTGTATAAGTAACAGAGTTTTAAAACAAAATGCACAGTGTATGTGTGCATGTAACAGACTTTAAAACACAGTGTATAAGTAACAGAGTTTAAAACAAAATGTACAGTGTATGTGTGCATGTAACAGACTTTAAAACACAGTGTATAAGTAACAGAGTTTAAAACAAAATGCACAGTGTATGTGTGCATGTAACAGACTTTAAAACACAGTGTATAAGTAACAGAGTTTAAAACAAAATGCACAGTGTATGTGTGCATGTAACAGACTTTAAAACACAGTGTATAAGTAACAGAGTTTAAAACAAAATGTACAGTGTATCTGTGTAACAATGTATAAAACAAAACTCACATTGTATGTGAAACAGTTTAAAACACACACAAAACAAAGCAAGCAATTCTACATCATTCCAAAACACATTTTATGTTAGCCATCTTTTATTCACATGATTGTATAGTTACAGATTTTGAAAACGTAGATTCCTGACGTTGTCGTGAAATGAATGTGTTCTTTGAAAACCTGCACTTTTTGCTGGTTCCCGTTATCTTTTGGTTGTGTCCTAACGCCTACTTTTATCAGGTGGCACGCTCTATTCTGAGCTTGTCTTCGCACTAGTTGGTTGTCTTGGCTGCTGTCGCATGGTCAAAGTATTATCAGCAAATGGGGCGGAAGCTCATATCCATCATATGTAGTGTTGCTGTCTACAGCTTCCCTGTTTTTCTTCATAAAATAAACTTTCTAATATCTTTGGTGTTTCCCCAAGCAGTGGAGGAGCCATCACACAACAGTTACCACTTAAACTACCATTGTAATAATTCTTATCATTCATTATCTCTCTATATTACATTCAATCTTATCATTCATTATATCTCAACTTCTCAATTTCAATTTTCCGATCATCAGTATTAACCCTTTGACTCTTGCACCCTATCCACAAGCATCCTGCATTAGCAACCATACTGGCAAAACAGAAACTTAACCCTTTGACTCCCTCATCCTATTCACCAGCTTCCTGCTTTGCTAGCATGGTTGACAATGCAGGATGCTGGTGGACAGGGTGAGAGAGTCAAAGGGTTCAGTTTTTGCTTTGCTAGCATGCTTGACAATGCATGATGGTGGTGGACAGGGTGAGAGAGTCAAAGGGTTCAGTTTTTGCTTTGCTAGCATAGTTGACAATGCAGGATGTTGGTAAAATAGGGTGCAGGAGTCAAATGGTTAATACATGTAAGCCCTGCCACACAATGTCCAGGACTTCCTTTTTTCCCTGAAAGTGTCAATCTCCCCTGCCAGAACATCCTACAAATCATGGGACTGCTGTCTCTGAATATGGCAAGTAAATGATCACGTCCTGCCATCAAGGAGTTTTCTCCCTTGGATGGGACCTCCACATGTTCAATAAACAGTTCATGGCAGACCCTTGCATCAAACTGTCTTAAAGTCCCCCCCCAGTCTGTCCAACAGACCTGTCATATACAACAGTGGTCGCTGGGTGATCCTCCCTTTCTTATTCTGTTGGTTCTAATCTCACCTGTCGGTGTCTGGTGTTGGCCGCTGCACACCCGGACACCGCAGTTCAGAGTCCAGGCTTCCCAGCCATAAATTATGACTGGCCAGATCAAAGATTTTAAAAGTTTAACTTTCAGGCCATTTGGTAGGCCTATGTCATCATGCGCACTTTTTTGCAAAAATACTTGAGGTGGATTGCCATTACCTTCCCCAAGTGTAGTGCACTTACTATGCAGGTGTCCTGGCCGTTGTTTCTTATCACAAAATGTAAATCTGCGACTGAAGACTCAGTCCCTGTAGCTGTGTAAGTGTAATGCTTTGACATGCTCCCTTTCCCTCTCATGTTCTTCAGCCGCTGTGTTGATAACATTTATGCTCTGCGCAAAAACACTTCTGACAACAGGATGGCCGTGTTCAAAACAGTGGTTGGATTCATCTTTTCATCCATCTTTTGAGTTAAATGTCTGGGTGTGAACTGCCCTGCATTTGTCATGTTGGTACTTGCACTGTGATGTGAAATACAGGCCTTGTTTCTGCATGCAGCAGACATCTTGTGTTTCACCTGATCAAGTCCTGGGGCTGAGGTTGAACAGAGAACAAGAGTGGCAAAATGGTTCAGACGTTTGCCTGCTAATAATTAAACTCCAGATTCCAGAGTTTGTTTCCTGTTGAGGCCTTGACTTTTATCCGCAGCTTGATTTGAAAATCAAACTAAATGTCTAGTCCTTTGGAAGAGGATGAAAAATGAGTCTGACCTATGTGCCTTCCGGCCTGCACATGCTGAAGATCCCACAGCAGTTAACAATCGTGAAGACCAGGACTGTCGCATGGCTGCCCAGTATAAAACATTGGAGAGATAGACTGATTTCCGCGGTCCCTTTTCTTAAAACCAATTATCCTACTTGCCTTTCTAAAGTCTTGGTTTAAAAAGAGGGATGGCACTGCATTGCAGCAATGTGCTCTTGAAGGGGACACCAGCCCCAGTTTCACACAGTAAACCCACTGTGACAAAAGAAATGAATATCTGAATATGAATACGAAAGTGTGTCTGACTGACTAAAGTAATCGTTAAACTCCACAGATCTGTAAGGATACGACAGAAATAACCTTCATGTTATGACGTTTTATAATTCGCTATCTATCTGAACTGTGAGCGGTAGTTCAATTCCCAGTCATACATTTCAAGACTACACACACAAATCACTTGGTCTGTATTGGAACAACCTCTCCAGAAACATATCACATGTCAGTTATACCACACTATCTTTACTATTAAAAACCTGCACTGCAGCTTTTGCAGTACTATTCATTGTACAAAGAGTAGAAAGACATTCCCTGAACACTTTACAAAATCCAAAATTGTCGTCTCTACACAATGTCTGTCATTACATCACATCACACAAGTCATGTTGTACAGTTTAGTTTACCCGTGTGTCAGACGTTTTTTTCACTGCACAAACTGAACAATACACAGAATCAGAAAATTGTGTGAAAAATATGTTTACAATGTTTCTGCATAGCAGTAGCAAGCTTGTGCTGTGAATCTGCAGACGGTATAGTGTTCAAATATTGTCAGATTCTCATTCTGTCCAAAAGGAGACATCTTTAATGATATAAAAAAGCAATTTTACCTGAGAACATTATCTCAAAGGGAACATTACCTCAGTGAACACAAAGGGAACATCTCAGTGAACACAAAGGGAACATTATCTCTGTGAACACAAAGGGAACATTATCTCAGTGAACACAAAGGAAACATTATCTCGGTGAACACAAAGGGAACATTATCTCGGTGAACACAAAGGGAACATTATCTCTGATTTTCAATGTACAGAAACAGTAACTGAGAAGTTATTTCTGTTTCCAAGTGCCACTGTTCTCCTCAACACACAAGGTAATGTGACGACCACTATCACCAATGTCACAGTATTAGCAGGTCCAGATACTATCATAATGAGGAAAAGAAAAGATTCCATCTTCACAACGCATACTTCCTAAAACACACACAATGATCGGAATGATATGACAACCGTGGATGAACACAATTCAGTACAGAAATGACGACACTCAGCAGTGTCCACTTCCAGTAAATCACAAAATGAAATGAACTCTTTTAAAACAGTTTTCAGTCAACTGACGAACAGTTACAATGTACACCCATAAATGTGACATGCCAAGCTTACCACTCCACAGAATGGGCGCTATCAGCACAAATTTTGCAATCCTCCGGCTCAGAAATAACATACATCATCTGTAACCACTTATTGTACAAACATAAACACAAGCACACGCACACACACGTGCATGAACATACACATGCACATCCACGTGCATGCATGCTCACACACACACACTTACACAACACTTGTGACCAATTAAATTTCATACACACACACACACACAAATACTGAAATGTTCTATGGCACTACATGTGCTGGAAGTCATTCTCAGACACGGTGTTCTCTAAAGCAAACTGAAGTTGTTGCAAGTTTCTACGCCTGACCACCTGACCACAGCCGCCTGGACACTGCTTGTCCCCCTGTTGACACACACACACACACACATATGCTTACACACACACACACACACACACACGCACACACACACACACATGCACACACACACACACACATGCGCACACACACACACACACACAGAGCATTATCATCATCATTAGTGATTAACGTGGCACTGCTAGTGAAATCATTAAATCAGATTTGGGGTTTGGCTGATTTAGACTTTATAAAGGTCTACAAACTGCCCATAGTGTTATTTGAATAAAATACTTATAGTATTTATTGATTTGTTGAGTGGTGCGTAAAATGATGTAATTTGTAAAATTTGTCAAAAGTTGTAAAACGCTAACTTCGAATCATTTCGCTGCTCACAGTAAGCCATACACAACACACATGAGAACCACCATACAGGCTATAACGTCCTTACACAAAACACAACTCATATCACGCATGTACAATTATCAATCCGAAGAGAAAGTATGTAAGACTTTAACGAAAACATACAGGTGAATGGACCAGCAAGGCAGAAAATGATAGAAAGAAATGACAGAAAGTAAAGGAACAAGGCAGAAACATAGAGGGTGACAGAAAAGGAAATTTCTAGCACAGAATTCCCAGAAGGTGGGGATACTATTTATACTGAAAAAGTCCTGGACATCCCCACAGGGGGAGCCTGAGAAATCTTTGCTGAATGTTTTCAAAGAAATTAAAAAAAAAAAAAACCAAACCAATAAACCAAACAAACAAACATCACAATCTATAATGTAATAATAATAATAATTACAATATTTATATAGCGCAAAATCTTGATAAAATCAAATCTAAGCGCTGAAGCAGACACACACGCAGGCACGCACGCTCGCACACACACGCACGCACACATACAGACACACACACACACACACACACACACACACACACCCACACACACGCATGGCTATAAATGGGGAGAAAGAATAAAAGCAATAAAAGCAAGAATAAAAGCAATGGAAAATTATAGAGAGCATAGCATACAATTATATATTATAACCATGTGATTCCCTCCGAGCGGAGACAGGCTGCAGAGGGGAGGGTTGAGTGAGGTTAGGATTTTATGCAGGAGAGAAAAGGTGAGTTTTGAGAGCGGACTTGAAGGAGACAAAAGTAGGTTGCTGACGGACTGAGAGAGGAAGTTTGTTCCAGGAGAGTGGACCAGAAACAGAGAAGGCTCGTGGACCATAGGTATTGAGCTTAGTGCGTGGAAAGCGAAGAGTCAGAGGATCAGAGGCAGAGCGGAGGGTACGTGAGGGAACATAGATCTCAAGTAGGCTTGACAGGTAATCGGGGGCTGCGTTATTGAGGCTTTTGTAGCACATGGTGTCTAGTTTGTACTGTATGCGCTTTGATACAGGGAGCCAGTGAAGTTGTGCCAGGAGAGGAGATATGTGTACAGACAGACACATACCTCTAATATGCTGCGCCAACATTTAAAACAGCAGACATGACCACACTGGTTTAAGCGAAAGGGTACGTGTGCCCGGCTGTTGCATTTACAGCACAAATGATCTGAAACAGAACAAGATCTGTCTCACACACATACACACAAACAAGATGCTGGGACAGGGTACACTCAAGCCTGTTCAGCCAATGATCTTTGACACATATTGCCATCCTCTCTGTTTCTCTCTCTCTCTCTCTCACACACACACACACACACACACACACACACACACACACACACACACACACACACACACACAACCACATACATACACATATAACACACACATAAACATGTACACACACTCACATACACACACATATACATACACAGATATAAACATGCACACACACTCACACACATACACTCACACACACACAAACCCACACATACATAACACACACACACACATGCAAACACATACACAACACGCACATAAACATGTACACACTCACTCACTCACACACACACACACACACACACAAACACATACATACACACACATAAACATGTACACACTCACATAACACACACACACACACACAAACACACACTTACCTGTAACCACAACATGTACAATCTACTGCTACAACAAACCCCATTTGTCTCCCTTGTTGTGTACAGCACACAGGTCACTGATTTTTCTCACCTGTAACCACTGCATGTACAAACTACTGCTACAACAAACCCACACTGTCTACCTTGTCACGTACAACACACAGGTCACTGATTTTTCTCACCTGTAACCACTACATGTACAATACTGCTACAACATACCCACACTGTCTACCTTGTCGTGTACAGCACACAGGTCATTGATTTTTCTCACCTGTAACTACTACATGTACAAACTACTGCTACAACATACCCACACTGTCTACCTTGTCGTGTACAGCACACAGGTCACTGATTTTTCTCACCTGTAACTACTACATGTACAAACTACTGCTACAACATACCCACATTTGTCTCCCTTGTCGTGTACAGCACATACCTGGTGAGTCGTTTTCACTGACAGACTGTGATGAAATAGCCGTTCTGTTGTTGCCTTCGTCTGTCGACTTGATAGACTTGTTCACAGCCTCTGACAACAACAGTTGTTTCTTCTGAACACTGCTGTGGCTTGGTGCAGTACTACGGGTCTGTCCAGCTGACGTTAAAGCTTGTGATGTTACGGAACCTGTCCCTGGTAAAGACGTGCTCTGGGTTGTGGGAGGCGGGTTAGACGCTGACCACTGTCCTAAACCTGTGCCACTACTACCACTGCTGCATGCACTGGTCAGCTTGGTTTCCTTCTCTTTGGTCTCTGAAAATGAAAAACACCCGGCTAGAGCTTATATCAAGGCATCACCATCAACAGTACTTCATGTAATCAACAAGAACATCATCATCATCAGGTGACCTGCCGCATGGCATTGGCGATCATGGACTTCCATCTGTCTTTATCTCTCATTACCCCCAGCATCTCTCCTACCCCCCTCATCCCCAGCCACTCTGCAAGTCCGTCAAGCATTTTCTCACTGGGTCTACCCGGCGCTCTCTTTCCCTCCAGCTTTCCCGTTGTGACCAGGTGCTCCAAATCCCCCTTCCTCATAAAATGGCCTATAAATGTTGCCTGTCTTTTCCTAAACAAGAATATAAATGACAAAATTATACCAACTGACATATCAACACTGTCAAAACTTAACCCTTTGACTCCCTCACCCTAACCACAAGGTTCCTGCAGAAAGCTGGTGGACATGGTGCAGAAGTCAAAGGGTTAAACAAGGGGGAACATCAGGCAAAACCTACCAGAGGTATCAGAGTTGTGCACAAGCCGTTTCCCAGTCAAGGCGTGTTCTGGTCTGTAGCCGCAGGACTCACCGGTCAGAGACACACACAGCTGGTCAAACTGCGCCTTGTGGTTTGGCCGCACAAAGCGATAGAACTCTGCACACATCATGTTATGTTTTACTGACGTGACTTTTGTCTGTAAACCAGGTCTGGCAATGTTCATTATGTGTGTCTGTATGCTGTGTGGAGTTTGTATGTTGACAATCTGTAAACCAGGTCTGGCATATGTTCATTATGTGTGTCTGTATGCTGTGTGGAGTTTGTATGTTGACAATCTGTAAACCAGTCTGGCACATGTTCATTATGTGTGTCTGTATGCTGTGTGGAGTTTGTATGTTGACAATCTGTAAACCAGGTCTGGCATATGTTCATTATGTGTGTCTGTATGCTGTGTGGAGTTTGTATGTTGACAATCTGTAAACCAGGTCTGGCACATGTTCATTATGTGTGTCTGTATGCTGTGTGGAGTTTGTATGTTGACAATCTGTAAACCAGGTCTGGCACATGTTCATTATGTGTGTCTGTACGCTGTGTGGAGTTTGTATGTTGACAATCTGTAAACCAGGTCTGGCATATGTTCATTATGTGTGTCTGTATGCTGTGTGGAGTTTGTATGTTGACAATCTGTAAACCAAGTCTGGCATATGTTCATTATGTGTGTCTGTATGCTGTGTGGAGTTTGTATGTCGGCAATGTCTTTTCATATGTACGTGATATTTTGAAATTTTTTCGATGCCATATTGTATGTTTGGTTCCCTCTGATGTGAAACAAAAGGTGAACAAAAAATATATTTTAAAAAGTCTGCCACATAAACTTGAAAAAAAAGGTGGGGGGAGGGAGGGCTAAACAGAAACAAACAACAACAAAATATGATGGTCAAGCCATTTTAACAATCTCCCTTTTCATATACAAAAATGAAAACAGAAAATCCAAATTTTGTACTTCTCAAGATCACTGCGACTTTCAAGAAGTTTCAGTTGAAATCAAACTTGATATGCATTATGGGCAATGTAGAATCACAACAATGAACACAGATTTGAAATATCATCAGAAACTTCCAATAAAAAAAAAAAAAAATAAAAAAAAAAGGGGGGGGGGGGATATTCACATGTCTTCCTTGATAAGCACTAATTTCAAGCAAATGTTTGACCTGTATGACCTTGACCCCCAAACTTATGCAATCATGACTCTTGAACGGTCCACATCTCTGACCAAACAATGATAAAGATCCTTCCAGAGACAGCTAAGAAAATCTTGTCAACATAATTTGGTAACACACACACATATCTCCAATGGATAACACTATATCTCTCCTTTTTTCTTCAGGAGATAAAAAAAAAAAACTACTAAAGACACAGCAAGGACTAGTGAAGTGATTTATTAAAACGTTTATGTTGCGATATGGAAGGTAAATTCAGAAAATGTTAAATCATAATTCTGTGTAAAGATCTGCACAAAATAACTGACAAATATTAAAAACCTGATGGGTTTGGTAACCACTGGACATAACACTTTTAACAGTCCCTATTCTATACTTTTTTAATCAACAGCAGAAATCCAAACTCCACACAACTCACACAGATGACGAACAGGCACAAAACCCACAAGACACACAGATGACGAACAGGCACACAACATCTACAAGACAAACAACTGACTACGAAAGAGGTGGAAGCGTTCAGACTGTGCGGTGAAGAGGTCAGCCAGTACAGGGGTGATGGTGCTCAGACATCCTGACTTTTTGTACTGCTGTAGTGTGGAGGAGAAACATTTGTAATCCGACTGGATCAGCACGGCCTTCACCTGATACAACACAAAAACTTGTTTATTTCACAAACACTGCATTGAACTGACACTACCATGACACAAAAACCTGATTACTACCATGACACAAAAATTTGGTCACTTCACGTACGCAGCATTGTCCACATTATTGAAAGGACAGTACCATGACCTGCTACATTAGCAAAATTCAATGTGATACCATAATCATCATCATGTGACTTGACGCACAACTGTGGCAATCATGGACCTCCATACGAATCTATCTTTTGTCACTGCAAGCATATCTCCTACCCTTTTTGTCCCAACCCACCCAGCAAAACTGTTTACTATTTTCTCCCTGGGTCTACCTGGTGCTCTTTTTTACTCTAGCTTTCCTGTTGTGACTCGTCATCATCATGTGACCTACCGCATGGTGATGGCGATCATGGCCCTCCACACAAATCTGTCCCCTGTTGCTGCAAGTACACCTCCCACCCTCTCTGTCTTCAGCCACCCTGCAAGTCCGTCCAATATTTTCTCCCTGGGTCTACTGGTGCTCTCTTTCCCTCCAGCTTTCCTGATGTGACCAGGTGCTCTAATTCCCCTTTCCTCATAAAATGGCCTATAAATGTTGCTTGTTGCTTTATTGACTCTCTCGCTACGAACGTCAGGATTTCCCGATTATGTCTCAACAACGCTTATGTACGAGCGTCGGAGAAATCCGACTCGGGTTTTGAAAATTCGCGGGACTTTCAGTATTTCCATTAACCAAAACTAATGGCCAGAAATACATTCTTCCGTCATTCTTAGCCTTGTTTCAGGCCATTAGATCACTGTACTCTGCAGCTGATGTGTAGACAGTGAAAAGTTCACGACCCACTAGCTCTGCAGCAAAGCAGACAACGAAAAAGCAAATGGCGGAACAATACTCAAGACGATCTCTGCCTTCAGTGCACTTGGGAGTGTGTGCAAGTTGGATTTTATAAAATTTCATTCAAAATGTGACTGTAGGAACTGATGTATTGACCTGTGTATTTTGTAAGACATTTTTTTCACTTGAAAATTTCTCTAATTTTACTTGTACCATTACTCAGCAACCATGAGGGTTGGACTGTTGAAATTTCAGCATGTTGTACACCAATCTTTTAATATATGACCCGCCAAATTTCAAAGCTCTGTTTTCATTTGTTTGTATGAGAATTTTTCTCATGACCTATACAATGGTGTGTATCAGGGGAACGGCAAGGGGCATAATTGTACATAATGAGTGAGTTAATGATCTTCTTCCTTCAAGACTGTCTCGTTTGTTTTCTTCCATGGAACTCTCAATATTCCTCTTAGAAACAACATTTCAGCTGCCTCAATTATGTTGACTGTCCACGCCTCAAAACCGTACAACAGTGTCAATGTTGTAACTAAGCGCTGAAATTTCTCTTGCCTCGTAAAATATCTTTACATGTTGCTTGTCTTTTCCTGATCTTCTTTGTCAATGTTCTTTTTGTGTCTGCTTCTTTCAAGACTGTCTCGTTTGTTTTCTTTGCTGTCCATGGAACTCTTTAGCATTCGTCTTAGAAATCACATTTCAGCTCCCTCACTTTTGAATGCTGTTTTAGTTTGGCCAATTATGATGGATATTTCCAATGTGCATCAGCAGTCTGATGAGATGACCATTCCCAGATATTTAAACTTTTCAACCTGTCTCAATGTTGTGCCATTTGCTGTTATTTTACATGCGGAGATTTCTTGTTTTTCACCAGTTATCATGACTTCAGTCTTCTGACTTCTAACAGATACATCATATGCAAATGTGCACACTGGCTTTTGCTTAAATATGCCACTGCCGTATCGGGCAATAAGGGATCTCAGTTGACTCAGTGGCCTATTGGCTTGGTGGCCCATTGCTCAGTGGCCCATCGGTCAATGGCTCAGCGGCCCACTGAGCAAATGGGCCACTAACCAATGCGCCACTGAGTCAACACCAGCCACTGAGTCAGTGGACCACTAACCAGAGGACCAGAGTCAATGGACCACTAACCAGAGGACCAGTCAATGGACAACTAACCAGAGGACCAGAGTCAATGGACAACTAACCAGAGGACCAGAGTCAATGGACAACTAACCACAGGACCAGTCATTGAACCACTAACCAGAGGACCAGAGCCAATGGACAACTAACCAGAGGACCAGAGCCAATGGACAACTAACCAGAGGACCAGAGCCAATGGACAACTAACCAGAGGACCAGTCAATGGACAACTAACCAGAGGAGCAGAGTCAATGGACCACTAACCAAAGGACCAGAGTCAATGGACAACTAACCACAGGACCAGAGTCAATGGACCACTAACCAGAGGACCAGAGTCAATGAACCACTAACCAGAGGACCAGAGTCAATGGGCAACTAACCAGACCATAGTCAATGGACCACTAACCAGAGGACCAGAGTCAATGAACCACTAACCACAGGACCAGAGTCAATGGACCACTAACCAGACCAGAGTCAATGGACCACTAACCAGAGGACCAGAGTCAATGGACAACTAACCAGAGGACCAGAGTCAATGGACAACTAGCCAGAGGACCAGAGTCAATGGACAACTAACCAGAGTCAATGTACAACTAACCAGAGGACCAAAGTCAATGGACAACTAACCAGAGGACCAGAGTCAATGGACCACTAACCAGAGGACCAGAGTCAATGAACCACTAACCAGAGTCAATGGACCACTAACCAGAGGACCAGAGTCAATGGACAACTAACCAGAGGACCAGTAAATGGACCACTAACCAGAGGACCAGAGTCAATGGATAACTAACCAGAGTCAATGGACAACTAACCAGTCAATGGACCACTAACCACACCAGAGTCAATGGACCACTAATCAGAGGACCAGAGTCAATGGACAACCAACCAGAGGACCAGAGTCAATGGACAACTAACCACAGGACCAGAGTCAATGGACCACTAACCAGAGGACCAGAGTCAATGGACAACTAACCAGAGGACCAAAGTCAATGGACAACTAACCAGAGGACCAGAGTCAATGGACAACTAACCACAGGACCAGTCAATGGACCACTAACCAGAGTCAATGAACCACTAACCAGAGGACCAGAGTCAATGGGCAACTAACCAGAGTCAATGGACTACTAACCAGAGTCAATGGACAACTAACCAGAGGACCAGAGTCAATGGACAACTAACCAGAGGACCAGAGTCAATGGACAACTAACCAGAGGACCAGAGTCAATGGACAACTAGCCAGAGGACCAGAGCCAATGGACAACTAACCAGAGTCAATGGACAACTAACCAGAGGACCAGAGTCAATGGACCACTAACCAGAGTCAATGGACCACTAACCAGGGTCAATGGACAACTAACCAGAGGACCAGAGTCAATGGACCACTAACCAGAGGACCACAGTCAATGGACAACTAACCAGAGGACCAGAGCCAATGGACAACTAACCAGAGTCAATGGACAACTAGCCAGAGGACCAGAGCCAATGGACAACTAACCAGAGTCAATGGACAACTAACCAGAGGACCAGAGTCAATGGACCACTAACCAGTCAATGGACAACTAACCAGAGTCAATGGACCACTAACCAGAGTCAATGGACAACTAACCAGAGGACCAGAGTCAATGGACAACTAACCAGAGGACCAGAGTCAATGGACAACTAACCAGAGGACCAGAGTCAATGGACAACTAACCAGAGGACCAGAGTCAATGGACAACTAACCAGAGGACCAGAGTCAATGGACAACTAACCAGAGGACCAGAGTCAATGGACAACTAACCAGAGGACCAGAGTCAATGGACAACTAACCAGAGGACCAGAGCCAATGGACAACTAACCAGAGGACCAGAGTCAATGGACCACTAACCAGAGTCAATGGACAACTAACCAGAGGACCAGAGTCAATGGACCACTAACCAGAGTCATATGGACCACTAACCAGAGTCAATGGACAACTAACCAGAGGACCAGAGTCAATGGACAACTAACCAGAGGACCACGAGTCAATGGACAACTAACAGAGGACCAGGGTCAATGGACAACTAACCAGAGGACCAGAGTCAATGGACAACTAACCAGAGGACCAGAGCCAATGGACAACTAAACCAATGGTCCACTAGCCATGGCAATGGGCCGCTGAGTCAATGGGCACTATAACAGAGTAAAGACCAGTCAAAATTCTCAAACAAATGAAGCTGCATCAAAAAAAGACAAAATAATATGTGAGAACAAAGGAAGACAGATGTGGACACCGACCTCAGCCAGGTAGTTTTCTGCCACATTGTGATGGACACTGGTTCTCTGTGGGTGTGTTCTGCTTGTGGTCATGCTGCTTGCCGTGGTGCTGGCCTCGCCCTGGGTCTCTGGGTTTGCTGATGCAGCAATGGTGGTGGCGTCCCTCGGCTGATACAGTCAAACCACACAAACCACAGTTCACAAGTCATTCTTCCCACAGTCTCCGACTCATTCACTTATTCCTATGCAACTCACCACAAACACACAAAAATACAACCAGAATGTCTATTTGATTTGCAAAAGAAGACAAGCCAAATTTTCCAGCCTATTGGCCTTTGCCAAGCCTATACAAAACACAACAAAGAACAACTTCACAAAACAGCCAAACAGCCTTTGTCAAGTGTAAACAAAACACAACAAAGAACAAATTCACAAAACAAACGCCCTCGTCCTATAAACAAATCAAGGAACAAATTCTGCATTTCAGCCAGTTGGCTGCTTTGTCAAGTGTAAAGCAAAACGCAACTAAGAAATACCTGTCCTAAAACGCCAATTCCTATCCTTTGTCGTGTGTTATAACCACAATGAACAACTTCACAAAACAGCCAAACAGCCTTTGTCAAGTGTAAACAAAACACAACAAAAAACAAATTCACAAAACAGTCATCTCCTACTCAACAAACATCAGGGAAATTCTGCTGTCTTTTTTCTCCAGTTTGTGTGTCTGTTCTTTGCTGTCTGTGTAAGCTTGACAACGGCCAGCTAACTGAAAATATGTTCCTGTCTTGTTTTGTGAATTAACTGCGCATTTTTGTCCTATTTCCGTGTGTTTCTGGTTGGTGTTTGCATGAACGCTGAGTCACTTTGATGTAGATGTCCTATGGAAGCAAATGAGTATTCCATGCACAGAACTACACTACTACCTTATCAAATTTAATTATAATAAAAAGAGACTAACAGGCATCACAGCAGTTTCACAAGCAGACCATCTGTATTCCTACACAGAACTGCCTTTCTGCATTGCCAAATGGCAATCAGATACAGTGACACTGTTTACATAAGTGTATTGCTCACTGATATTGTTTACATGAATTGTGTTTCTCTTTCATACTGTTTACATGAATTGTGTTATGGAGTTCTCTTTCATACTGTTTACATGAAGTGTGTTGCTCTCTCTCCACCCCACTCCCTTATCCCATGTACAATGTCTTCCAGCTCCCTCCTCCCCACTCTCTTCCAACAGCTTTCTGATAACTTACCCAGATAGGCGCTCAAATGAAAGCATACTGAATGAGTTGGGTACTACACGCAAGCTTCTAGTACTCATACAACGGAGGAAACTGAAATATGTTGGACACGCAATCCGTAATGAGAGAACAGACTTGATGTCCACTGTCCTCCAAGGTAAAGTGGAAGGAAAGAGAAACAGAGGACGGCCACCTGCATCACTTGCTAGAAACATCACAAACATCAGTGGCAAGAAACTCCAGGAGGTGGTCAGACTTAGCCAAGATCGAGAGTGCTGGAGGCAACTTGTGAGGACATCATGTGCAGCGGCCAACACTGTTCCCGGTGACGCCGACAGGTGAGACAGGTGAGACCCAGGTAGAACTGCTTACCTTTACAATTACCTTCATCCTGATAAGTAGCACTGCTTACCTTTACAATTACCTTCATCCTGATAAGTAGCACTACTTACCTTTACAATTACCTTCATCCTGATAAGTAGCACTACTTACCTTTACAATTACCTTCCCATCCTCATATAAGTAGCACTACTTACCTTTACAATTATACCTTCATCCTGATAAGTAGCACTTACTTAGCACTTTACAAATTACCTTCATCCTGATAAGTAGCAATTCCTCACCTTTCTCTATAGTTATCTTCCTTCTCTTTGCATGAATTTTCACTGTTCCTTCGTGTGAAGATGACGGCTGCAAATGGAAGAACGTAATCACTTTGTAGCAATTTTAAATTTGATCTCAATTTTACAAATCTTTCATACTAGACAATATATATGAACATCTTTAACCTCATGACTGTCGCAAATGTAAAAGTTACGGAGCTCTCAAAGCCTTCTGTGATGCACACAAACATGAAATTAACAGGGGTAGTTTGACATACATTTCAGCATAATGTAAATGGGAGAGAAGCACTGACTGATGTTGTCAGTCTTAGAAAAGGTTCATGAAAAGTGATTGGCTTCTCTTATATGATGTGTTGACCTATGCAACTTTTCACTAAATTGGTTTTATTTTTCTGTGAATCGAAACTGGTTTTCAGCAAAATGGCAATGCCAGGACTGTCTTGCAAACCTACGTGTTTTCAACCTTTGAAAGCATGTGAGTTGAGTCCAGAAATAATGAATGACTAGGATAATTCAGAAGACAATTCTGGTACAAGGAGAGGTTGAAAACAGCAGTAGTTACTGGCTGCTGAAGTGAAATTTGCTCCATATACAGCAGACACAAAAGTATGGCCGCAGCGGGCAACACTGACCTGGTCAAGCCATTTTAAGCAAAAGTACTTTTACATTACACAGCAGATCTTTACAGCGCATCAGCTGTCAGTGATCTGTCCTGCAGTAGGTGGTCATCCATAATCTGAACACTTTCAGATTTCATCAGGACGGACATATCTCCTATTTTTTCCATTGTTTTTTGTTTCTATGGTGAGTGGTTATGACTGATTTTTACCAAAACATTACAAATAATTATTAATTTCAAGAAATTACTACATAAATCATCTAAACGTACAACTTATCATGCCTAATGCATCATTCTGTGTAATTTCATGCATAGATACAAACAAATATGGAAGCAACAGTAGGTTTAGTGTACATGGTAGTGATGCAATGTTTTTCCTCAGCATGTAGAAAACACCCGATGTCAAAAAACATCAGTCAAGGTGTTCAATAAGAGTGCACAGGACTTTATTGCACATCTGTATGTAAACACACTCTCACACACACCCTGCACAAAATGCATACATGTCTGTGACTGGCAGATATATGTTTGCAGTTAGTTAGTTATTTTGTTTAAAGCCCAGCCGACTGCGTAGAGCCATATCAGGGGTATAACTATTTCAAAACACAAACCATACCTCAACAGGAAAAAAAAGGAAAAGAAAATTAAATACACCCATCAATGCATTCACACACATAATCTAAGGACATGCCCCTGGCGCTGACCACTCTGTCCAATTTATCACGCAGCGGATTAAAAAACATACCTGAAGACAAATTTAAACATAATAAGGACACTAAAACATACATAAAAACGGGCCTAAGTTATCTAAAATTACTTCCGTACATCTCATTTTCCTAGAGCCCAAAATGCACTAAATACCTGTATGTAATTATGTTTGCCATCAACGTGTAAATGTAAGCAAAGATGTGCATACGTTCACTGCACAGAGTAAAACCTACCTTTGTTTCTGTAGCATCAACTGAACCTTCTGCAGACTTCTGAAAAGCAGAAACAAAACACATACATCAATCTGTACAGCATCAAAAGTTTCAGTGAGGTTGTTCTTTCTATTCCTACTGAAAACAGAGATTATAATAGAGACCACAATTCACTTTCATGCAGTAGTAAACACAACTCTGAATGAGCTGCTCTCATTGTGACAATTTCTTAATGTACAGTGTCACATACTGATACATGCTATTATAGACAAGCACAGATATCATTTTGTCAAGTACAGCACAATCCTAACTTACACACACACACACACACACACACACACACACACACACACACACACACACGCACGCACGCACGCACGCACACACACACGCACACACATACACGAACGTACACACATACATACACACACAAAAACGCACATATATACACACATGCGCACACACATGCATGCACGCACTCTAGGATAGGACATTCGCAGCAAATGTTATGTTATATGATTCACACCAGACCACACCCAGATGTCACAGCATACCTCCATAGAATCCAGAGCCTGCAGAAGTCCCCTCTTGCCAACACTGTCACCCCTGGACCCAGCGTACTGGGATTTCAGTGAAGCCATGTTGTCTTCTGCACGGGAGTAAAACCACAAATTGGAATGAAAAATTTGAAACTTGCACAAAATGACAATGCACAGTCACACCCAAAATTTGAAATAATCATCCAAAGAAAACACTTCTGAAAAAAATAACAGAAAGAAAAAATGATTGTATGCATGTGTGAGTGCATGTGAGCATGTGTGCATGTGTGCATGCGTGTGCACTTGTGTATGTTCATTTGTTATTTTCATACATGCTCACATGGAGAGTTTATTCATAATCATACAAAAACACATACACACACCCACATCAACATCGTAGCAAACATCCACGTCATACAGCCAAGAAAATGAATAGAATGTGCCAGCTGTTGCTGGTTTGTTTTAAGTTGTACATAAATATAAGTACACATCTGAGAGCAAATCCTGTCCACACAAGCATGTTTATATAAACATTATGTCTGCATATCTGTATGAAGAGTTCAACAACTATGCACAGATCTAATAACATGAAGTGTACATTGCTTCACAACATCATACCTCTCTGTCGTTTTATTTTTCTCGTTCCAAGCAATGTTTTACTGGATACGTGTCCAGCATGCACTGTGCAGACATTATGTCGGTGCACAGTCTGCACACTCCATATTCAGTGGGTGTGCATACTGGGTATCTTCATGTTTACCCAGTGAACACAGTAATGACTTACAGGATCTTTAGTATGTCTGACGTTCTCCATGTATGTACACACAAAAGGGGGAAGTGGGGGGGGGGGGGGAGGGGGGAGGCACAAACAGATCTGCACACATGTTGACAGAACAAGAAATTCTACATAAATCATCTAAAAATTTGAAGACTGGAAAAGACCTGAAAGAATGGAAAGACCCCAATGTTTTTCCCCATCAGGGGCTACACAGGCAGGATGGAACTCAGACCTTCCCATCAGAGATCTGACAGTTTAACCATGTGTCCATCATGCCCTTCAACCTCTTTACCTAAAATCACCAAACTTTGTGAACAGCTGTTAACCCCCTTAGCACGATGAGCCACAATCATGGCTTTACCATTCAAGCATGATGCGCCACAATTGTGGCTTCATTCATATCTCCCGCTGAATACTGTCTGATCTATATAAAGTGAATACAAATTGACCAATCAGAAGGCTTCCTTTGCATTGCCTCTGCCTTCTTCCTTTCACACGGCCACCATTTTGCTGATCTTCGATTGATTTCTGAGTTTTTCAACAAAAATTAGTGAGATTGGGACTGACTGTGAGGTTGACAAGTCGGGACTTTCGTTGACAGTAACTCTGGCGATGATTATGAGGTAAATATGGCTTTCTTTTTGGTTCTAAATGAACAAGAGAGGTTTGAGCACGATGAAGAGTAGTTTTAGCATATAAATCTTTGAGGGAATGTGGGCTGTCGTTCAGTTTGATTTGTTTACATTGTACTTCTCACTGCATGTGCGTGGATGTGTTTTTTTATTCTAACACACTGTAACTTCACTTTCTCAAGCAAACAGGCGTTTACTTTACTTTTATAGTGCACTTCAGGATTTCTCCTTTCTAAATATATTTCCAGGAAATGTTTACACAAGAGCAGCAAAAATTAAAAACATTTATATCCGTAGGCAAGTTGGCTCCCATAATTTCATGCCAGTCTTACAGTATGCTTTTAATCATGTATCGTGGGAAGGGGGTTAAACTTAAGAAGAACACTTCACACCTTGTGTCTTCCCTGAGCCCTGTTTGCTGAAGCCAGGGACGTGACATGTAACGTTGGAGGCCTGCTCCACACTGGGCACATGGCGCGACACTGTCGGCTCAAAGTACGCTCCCCCACAGCCTGGTCCTGAACGGTTCTTCTCTCTCTGACGACCGTCACGCTTTACTGGAGCAGGCAACTGAAATATCAAGTGTTCGTAAGTGACTGGTGATGAGCAACCATGTCTACAAATACAAGTGTCTAATTTCTGACTTGAAAACCACCGCCATGGATATGCTCTAAGAGTTAGCAACATTAAAAAAAAGAATCAGGTCAGGGGTATATTAAATAAAAAATCAAGGAGAATATTCAATTTGTTTTTCTACTTGGACTGTCTTGCTCCACTCTTCTTCTGCTGCAAATGCATATTATGTCAAGTTTTTTACTTCATCCCTTCAAATCTTTCATAAAGTGAAGTAATAATAATAATATACAATATTTTATATAGCGCAAAATCTTGATAAAATCAAATCTAAGCGCTAAAACAGACACACACGCACGCACGCACGCACACACACACACGCACGCACGCACGCACGCACGCACACACACACACACACACAACACACACGCACACGCACACAGCTATAAAATTACTGATTTCATAATCTCCATAGTAAGTATGTAATTCATAGTCTATCCCCTGTAAACACCACAATGTCTATGAGGGTAAGGAGTGGTGACCACCAAGGCTGGACTCGATCCCCCTACCCCCCTGCAAAGAAAGTGCTACTTCCCCCCCCCACAATCAAGAAGCAAGAAATCATCAGATGACACAAACAAGATCATACAAAAGTATCAAGACTTCTGACAATAATCAATACAGTTTGATTTGGTAAACTATCAACACAAATATCATCACCATAATCACTCAAAATATACAATACATCCCTGGATAATTTTATAACCGACTTCAACATCCACAAACACACACGCACACACACACATACACACACACACACACATCCCCATCACCCATTCACATAAAAAAAATCACAAACTGGTACATATGACAGCAAACAGCACAAATACAAACAGGTCTTCCCACTTCTACACTCATATCGACTTCTTACTGTTTTCTCCGCCACTTTTAAGAAGTTGAGCACGTCCCTGATTCATATACCACAAGAACACATCAACTTCCTACTCTTTTTTCTTAAAGTCATGCTCACATATCAAAAAACTTCGTACTCCAAAAGAATACCTCAAATTTGTACTATTCTGCCACTTTGAAGAAGTAGACCATTTCTCACACTCATGTACCAAAAGAACTTTTAACAATTTCTTACCATTTTCTCTGCCACAGTTTCACACTCACATACCAAAAGACTACACATACCAAAAGACACACACACCAAAAGACTACACACACCAAAAGACTACACATACCAAAAGACTACACATACCAAAAGACACACACACCAAAAGACTACACACACCAAAAGACACACATACCAAAAGACTACACATACCAAAAGACAGACTACACATACCAAAAGACTACACATACCAAAAGACTACACATACCAAAAGACTACACATACCAAAAGACAGACTACACACACCAAAAGACTACACATACCAAAAGACTACACACACCAAAAGACTACACATACCAAAAGACTACACATACCAAAAGACACACATACCAAAAGACTACACATACCAAAAGACAGACTACACATACCAAAAGACTACACATACCAAAAGACTACACATACCAAAAGACACACATACCAAAAGACTACACATACCAAAAGACAGACTACACATACCAAAAGACACACAATACCAAAAGACTACACACACCAAAAGACTACACATACCAAAAGACTACACATACCAAAAGACTACACACCAAAAGACACACACACCAAAAGACTACACATACCAAAAGACTACACACACCAAAAGACTACACATACCAAAAGACTACACACACCAAAAGACTACACATACCAAAAGACAGACTACACATACCAAAAGACTACACATACCAAAAGACTACACATACCAAAAGACAGACTACACATACCAAAAGACAGACTACACATACCAAAAGACAGACTACACATACCAAAAGACAGACTACACATACCAAAAGACACACATACCAAAAGACTACACATACCAAAAGACACACATACCAAAAGACACACACACCAAAAGACTACACATACCAAAAGACACACATACCAAAAGACTACACATACCAAAAGACTACACATACCAAAAGACACACATACCAAAAGACACACATACCAAAAGACTACACATACCAAAAGACACACATACCAAAAGACACACATACCAAAAGACACACATACCAAAAGACTACACATACCAAAAGACAGACTACACATACCAAAAGACACACATACCAAAAGACTACACACACCAAAAGACTACACATACCAAAAGACTACACATACCAAAAGACTACACATACCAAAAGACACACATACCAAAAGACTACACATACCAAAAGACACACATACCAAAAGACTACACATACCAAAAGACTACACATACCAAAAGACTACACATACCAAAAGACTACACATACCAAAAGACTACACACACCAAAAGACTACACACACCAAAAGACTACACACACCAAAAGACTACACATACCAAAAGACACACATACCAAAAGACACACACACCAAAAGACTACACATACCAAAAGACACACATACCAAAAGACAGACTACACATACCAAAAGACAGACTACACATACCAAAAGACTACACATACCAAAAGACTACACATACCAAAAGACTACACATACCAAAAGACACACATACCAAAAGACTACACATACCAAAAGACACACATACCAAAAGACTACACACACCAAAAGACTACACATACCAAAAGACTACACATACCAAAAGACACACATACCAAAAGACTACACATACCAAAAGACACACATACCAAAAGACAGACTACACATACCAAAAGACTACACATACCAAAAGACACACATACCAAAAGACAGACTACACATACCAAAAGACTACACATACCAAAAGACAGACTACACATACCAAAAGACACACATACCAAAAGACTACACACCCCAAAAGACTACACACACCAAAAGACTACACATACCAAAAGACTACACATACCAAAAGACTACACATACCAAAAGACACACATACCAAAAGACTACACATACCAAAAGACACACATACCAAAAGACTACACATACCAAAAGACTACACATACCAAAAGACTACACATACCAAAAGACTACACATACCAAAAGACTACGCATACCAAAAGACACACATACCAAAAGACTACACATACCAAAAGACTACACATACCAAAAGACTACATCAAATTCGTACTATTTTCTCTGCCATTTTGAAGAAGTAGACCCCTTCTCATAATTCACGTACCAAAAGAACTTTCTACAATTTCTTACCGTTTTCTCTGCCACTTTGAAAAAGTTGAGCATGTCCCTGACGGCACGACCAAAGTTGTCATACTTGGTGACGTAAGGTTTCACCCACTTAGGCAGTGCACCCACCGACTCTTGTGTGGAAAATCTGGATGACGGGAAAAAAGAGCACACACAACACCATCCTTAAATGCACATTGTCTTCATTGTAGTCTATGTCATACAATCTTTAACACTAAAACTTAACCCTTGACTCCCTTGCCCTATCCACCAGCTTCCTACAGGAAACTGGTGAATACGATATGGACGTCAAAGGGTTAATAATAACACACTGTGTGATTCTTATATCATCAAATTATCCAAATAATATCAAGGTAAAAACATGGCTGAACACCAATTCTGAACAAATGGAATCACAAAAATCATTCAGATTAAAATATTCATTACATAATTTCCTATACAGGAATGTATCAAACAAGAAGAACTGTGGAATATGAGAGCACTACTGTCCAGTTTAATCTCTATCAACATCACCAACATCAATCCTGTTAAACTAGGTCAGTTCCATGTCAGAAATCAATCCAATGAACCAGGATTCCAGCCTGCTTAGGCACCTCCTGCCTGCTGGGAAAAAGAGTCTAGTGGTGGAGATTTGTACTATTTCCCACATCAACATGTATGCCAACCTGTTAGTGAAAAGAAAAGAAAAAGAGTGAGAAAAGAAAAAAAACAATTAACCCTTTTGGCCCCTTATTTCTAGTCCTTAGTTATCCTCTCTTTCCCTCTTTTCCAAACTGTAGAAAACCCTTCATTCCCGGGTTTCTGGGACGATCTATACTGAACTGTACAGTGACTTCATACGAATGGATATAGCAGACGAGTTATGGCTTGCATGTACATAAAACTATATATGAATGTGTTCAGGAATGAATGTATTATATGTCTGTCATATTCAAAAGAGGGGTGCGACACATTCGGTGACATGCAGGTGTGAGACAGGTAAGATGTGGACCATAAATTACACACATGACAGACAAAACAAAACAAAATACGAACAGAAAAACAGATATGGCGTTGCCTACCTTTACTTGTTCTGTGAAATGTCGGAGCAGCATGTACATGTATATTCCCCCTTGTATGGCAATGCGTCAGTGTCCCATTGTTCTCATCACTAGTATTCACAAACTGTCAAATTTGTCCTTATGGTACAGCTTCAGTCACACACATTCAGTATTGATATATCTATGTACACACAAACTACAGCACTAGCTAAATGTTCCATGGGAATAAAAAAAATAATCTGACATGTGTCCAATGAAATGCCAAGCAGTTTGTCACTGTCACTGTCACCATGTCACCCCCACTGCACAGGTAAGTTAGTGGCTGTAATCAACCACAGTGTGGTATAACACGAAACAGTTTTTCTGGGGGTTACAACACAAATAAACGTCACATTTCTGGCACTTCATGCTGGTCTTCCTCTTTTTTCCGCATTTACATTTGTAAATTTGCAAATTTTTGCAAAAAGTTCGTCTGAATAAAACAGACTGAAATACTGAATAGCTGACATCGATGTGTCTAACACACGCGATGATCCAGGGCGCTGTCGAAAGGTATGTTTCGTTTCTGATGGTTGAAACACACCTTGGGTCCATTCGAAACGAGGTTTCACATAGAAGAGTGGTAACCTTTCATCATCCAGTTCATCACCACTGTCCGAATCCTGTGCATCAGCAACAGCTTGATCAATTTCCCTCCACTGTTCTTCTGTAAAATCTAACAGATCGAACCCATCAACACCACCTACTATTTCATCTTCGGAAAATTCGCCACGCTCACTCGAATCGCTATCCATCTTCTCTCTTTGGCTTACGCTATGCGTCTGACAAAGACGAACTCTGCCGTCTTACAAACAGGAAAAATTCCCGTGGGAAACTAACCACAGCATCCCGTTATAATCAAACCCAGGACAGTAAGATAAACACTGGCCGGTGCCAGACTACTGTATACGGTGGCAGGGGAATGTAAGGTATGTGTTTCTAACGGTTCAGCCGGTGCCCGGTCTTCCGGGCCGTGGGAAGGAAAGGGGGATATCTCTGCTGTCAGATGTCCGGGCAGCGGGAATGAAAGGAATATTTTCAGCTGACCGGACAACAGGGCTGTGGGGCTGAAAGGGTTAAATAAAGGTTTTTAAGCCATGATAGACTTTTACACCTCTGCAATAACTGTCATTGCTGAGTTCCAAGACAGCTGCAGTTAATATATCCATTTTCAAATCCGCACAGACAAACACAGAGGACAAATTACACATTACGATCAAATGTGTGGCATCTGCAACATCACGTGAAAAAAAAAAAAAAATCTCAAAAGCCCAGTGATGTCACCATGAAAAAAACGTACTTTCAGTAAAGCAACACTGTAATTCATTCAGAAAGGATATAGCATTATTTTACCCTTTCACTCCCTCACCCTATCCAGCAGCCCCAGCTCCCTGTAGGAAACTGTCAAATGAAAAACAAAAGGCAGCAAAAGGTTACCTGCAATCACACAGCATGATGGCCCCGAAGTCATCCTTGTGTCGGATGACACGACCAATGGCCTGGTTGACAGCGCGAGTGGCTTGCTGTCTGTACCACTGTTGGCCTGTCAGGCTCTGTGACATAATGCACGAAGTAACAGGTCAGAGAGAGAGAGAGAGAGAGAGAGAGAGAGAAAGAGAGAGGCAGAGAGTGAGACACAGAGAGAGTGTGATTGAGAGTGACAGAGAGAAAGAGACAGAGAGAGTGAGAGAGAGTGATCAAGAGAGTGACAGAGAGAGAGAGAGTCAGTGTGTGTGTGTGTGTGTGTGTGTGTGTGTGTGTGTGTGTGTGTGTGTGTGTGTGTGTGTGTGTGTGTGTGTGTGTGTGTGTGTGTGTGTGTGTGTGTGTGTGTGCATGCGCATGCACGAATCCAACTCTTAAGTATGTGCATGTGTCTGTGAATAAACTATATCAGCAGGGATTTCTCACTCATTCAGTGACGGATCCTTGCCATAGTGTTCTGATACACTGTCCCCCTGTTTACCATGTGTTCTGTCATTAAATCATCGAATTACAACTATTATTGTATTTTACTATACAGGGGGGTGCAAAAGTAGGTATACAGTAAGTATCACATCATTATTATAATGCTTAATCCCGCTCTCGATTAGAGGAGTGTGTGTATACCGACGGCAAGCAGTTTGAGTATCTGAGGGATTAAGGCTGTGCTTGTTATTACATGTACATGCAATATTCATTTGTTTGTATAATAAATGCAATGAGTATTGTACATGTTTTCTTTTTTCATAACTGTATACCTACTTTTGGACCCCCGTGTTTATACATCTTGTCAAAAACGTTTTCCCATGTCATGTGAAATTTGGATTCAAAACAAGTTTGACTGCCCGCGCCCAAGCAAACACAAACCAGAAGAACAAGAAAACCAATGCAAGCGCGTATCCAACAAGACAAAACAAAACAAGCGCAAATTTTCGGTCAACTAGCCTTTGTCAAGCGCGAACGCACGGTCACAGACAGATCACAGACACCAAACAATGGATAATAAAAACGGGACTAAAAACTTCCCTGCGGCCTCGTCCAGTGGGTAAGAAATGGAATGCCCATGTCGTCATGAGCAGTAGTAAGAAATGGGGAGAGGGGAGGCAACTATGATGTCAAAAGGGAAGTGAGATGAGTTCTGCAATTTTGAGAAGTGGCCATAGACACCAAATTTGGATTGTTTTCCTTGAGAAGTGTGCATTACCAAATATAGCACTGCTTTCTTCTCCCTTTGTTTGTTTGCTGGTTGTACACATGAGTTTTATCAGCACTGTCAGGGTTTTAACATGTATGGACAGACAAGATCTCCATGAGACACAAGATCATGCTCTTACGCGCACTGATAGATTCCATCTTCCTGAGTACATGTGAAACGTGGACGCTCACTGCAGATTTGGAAAAAGAAATACAAGCCATGGAAATGAAATGTTACCACAAGATACAAAACATCACATACACTGATCATGTCACCAATGATCAAGTATGCCAAACCATCAGTACATTGGACCAAATGAGGATCTGCTGACTACACTTAACCCTTTGATTTCCCACCCTAACCACCAGCATCTTGCATTGTCAACCATGCTACCAGAGCGAAAACTTAACCCTTTGATTCCCTCACCCTATCCATCAGCTTCCTGCAGGAAGCTGGTGGGCAGGGTGAGGGAGTCAAAGGGTTAAGATTTTGCACTTGGTGAATAGTCTGTGGGAGTCAAAGGGTTAAGAAAACTACACTGGTCTGGCCATGAAAGAAATCCAATGGTCTTGTGAGATAAACCTCCAAGGAACTGCTGAGGGAGAGAGATGGAGGGAAAGAGAGGAAAAACAATGGACTGACAACATTGTGGAATGGACAGAAAAACCACATGCAGAGACCCACGCTTTGGCACACAATCAACAGAGCTGCAAACATCTGATGAACAGTTTGCTGGTGAAGCACCCTAATGATTCATCCCAGAATTAAGGAAAAAGAAGACATAAGCTTTGTTTGTTTGCTTTTAATTTGGCTGGTTTCGTATTTTTATATTTTCAATTATCATTTGTTTTTATGTGTGGCATACATACAGCATTAAGTGCAATGAATCCCAAAAGAGATTATACATTTCAGTCCTCCCCCCCCCCCCCACATCCCCTGACAGACTGACCGTAAAGCCTTGTTTGTCCTTCAGGCTGTCCAGATGCTGCATCTTGAGCATGACCCGGGGATCCTTCATGGGAGGGAAAGGCAAACCTGTCAATACCACAGCACGACCGTTCATGTCGGCAAAGTCCAGGCCTTCACTCACCTGGTGACCACAACACACAGCAATGTATCTTGATAAACAAAAACAACATCAATACCACAACACGACCGTTCATGTCGGCAAAGTCCAGGCCTTCACTCACCTGGTGACCACAACACACAGCAATGTATCTTGATAAACAAAAACAACATCAATACCACAGCACGACCGTTCATGTCAGCAAAGTCCAGGCCTTCACTCACCTGGTGACCACAACACACAGCAATGTATCTTGATAAACAAAAACAACATCAGTACCACAACACGACCGTTCATGTCGGCAAAGTCCAGGCCTTCACTCACCTGGTGACCACAACATACAGCAATGTATCTTGATAAACAAAAACAACATCAGTACCACAGCACAACCGTTCATGTCGGCAAAGTCCAGGCCTTCACTCACCTGGTGACCACAACACACAGCAATGTATCTTGATAAACAAAAACAACATCAATACCACAACACGACCGTTCATGTCGGCAAAGTCCAGGCCTTCACTCACCTGGTGACCACAACACACAGCAATGTATCTTGATAAACAAAAACAACATCAATACCACAGCACGACCGTTCATGTCAGCAAAGTCCAGGCCTTCACTCACCTGGTGACCACAACACACAGCAATGTATCTTGATAAACAAAAACAACATCAGTACCACAACACGACCGTTCATGTCGGCAAAGTCCAGGCCTTCACTCACCTGGTGACCACAACATACAGCAATGTATCTTGATAAACAAAAACAACATCAGTACCACAGCACAACCGTTCATGTCGGCAAAGTCCAGGCCTTCACTCACCTGGTGACCACAACACACAGCAATGTATCTTGATAAACAAAAACAACATCAGTACCACAGCACAACCGTTCATGTCGGCAAAGTCCAGGCCTTCACTCACCTGGTGACCACAACATACAGCAATGTATCTTGATAAACAAAAACAACATCAGTACCACAGCACGACCGTTCATGTCGGCAAAGTCCAGGCCTTCACTCACCTGGTGACCACATTATACAGCAATGTGTCTTGATGAACAAAAAAAACAAAAAACAATAAAGAAGAAACGATAAGGTATAAATTGTCCAATAAAGAAGAAGAAACGATAAGGTATAAATTGTCCAATAATGAAGAAGAAACGATAAGGTATAAATTGTCCAATAAAGAAGAAGAAACAATAAGGTATAAATTGTCCAATAATGAAGAAGAAACGATAAGGTATAAATTGTCCAATAATGAAGAAGAAACGATAAGGTATAAATTGTCCAATAATGAAGAAGAAACGATAAGGTATAAATTGTCCAATAAAGAAGAAGAAACAATAAGGTATAAATTGTCCAATAATGAAGAAGAAACAATAAGGTATAAATTGTCCAATAATGAAGAAGAAACGATAAGGTATAAATTGTCCAATAAAGAAGAAGAAACAATAAGGTATAAATTGTCCAATAAAGAAGAAGAAACAATAAGGTATAAATTGTCCAATAATGAAGAAGAAACGATAAGGTATAAATTGTCCAATAAAGAAGAAGAAATGATAAGGTATAAATTGTCCAATAAAGAAGAAGAAACGATAAGGTATAAATTGTCCAATAATGAAGAAGAAACGATAAGGTAAAAATTGTCCAATAAAAAAGAAGAAACGATAAGGTAAAAATTGTCCTTTGTCCCTCAGGTCACAGGGGAGTGGGATGACTGAGCCAACAACTTCTTGAGACCAATACTATGACAATGGTGATCATCTCCATCTCCTTGCTGCTTTATTTCCCTAAGCCTCAACAGGACCAGGTCCCCATCCACAGCTGGGAGAACTGGAGGCTAAAACCATTTTTTTTTTCTAGAGCCGCTCAAAACTATGCAGTCACAATGGAAGACAGGAACTCTACACCAGACAGGCAATCTCACCTGTCTCACCTGTCGGTGTCACCTGGTTCAGTGTTGACCACTGCACTCTTTGACAGGCAATAATATGCTACATATGATTCATCTTGTAACATATCACTACAATGTACCTTAGTGCAACAATATCATCATAGTGCAACAACATTAGCATGACCTGACCATGATGCATTTTAATGTATGACTTACGATATACCTGGTAGCAAGAGTTAATCAGTCATATATCACCAAGTGATAATACACCAAACACCATAGTACACTCTGGTCTTTGTATGCCTAAAACAGCACAACAGATACCATAGGCAGTCTGAGAAGCTAAAGAGTACAGTGTTGATTAAAAAAAACTTTCTAAATAACAAAAAGAATCCAATTTATGAACAAAATGAGAAAGTGTATTCTGTATGCTTGGTGTATTATCACAAATATAAACTGACACCCACTGACTTTAATCATAATGTACAATAAACGGAAACAAACAGTTCCCATAAAAACTACACACCTTTCTAATTTATGTCGCCTAGAGCCTTGATGACCTCTGAGGTCAATCACAGATGTGTGTTTATGTTCAATGTGTACCTTTATTCATCTGTGTGAATGTCTTCTGTGGCCTTTATCGTCGATGGCGACGGTAGGCAGCGGAAAATTAGTTATCTTAAAACACAGCGACGCTCATGGCTAAAACAACCAACGCGCAATCGGTACGGTTTCTGACAACTACAGTAGTAGTATACTGTGGAGTCATCCACCGTGGGGCATTTGTCTTTGTCTAGCCTCTATAGCACGCTCGACTCTATCCTCTTCAAAACTCTTTGCTTCCGAGAAAACAGCAGCTCTCCACCCCACTCGATTCTGGACAACCATATCCCAGTTTGCAACATTGATAGAAAATTCCATCATGGACGTTTTACACTGGTCCTTGAAGCAAAGCTTGGGTCGTCAAACGTTACGCGTGCCCTCAGGACAGTTCCCCATACAGTATCTGCTTGGGGATTCTGGAGTTATCCATGCGCGCAACGTGACCAAGCCACCTGAGATGCCGAGACCGCAGGATGGATATAGTGACTGAATGCAAGCTCTTTTGAGCACTTCTGTATCCGGGACTCTATCTTGCCATTTAATTCTTTTAATTTTTCATAAGCACCTCTTATGAAAACTATTTAACCTCCTCTCCTGCCGTAAAGGAGTGTTGAGAGGACGCATGTTTGGTAAATTAGAGTCTTGGTTTTTATCCAAAGCTTATCATTTTCCCATGCTCTTTTCATAAGTTTCTTGAATGCGGCTGTAGCCTTTCCTATTCTGCTTGTCAATTCCTCATCCAAAGACAGGGTCAATGTTATGGTGGATCCCAAGTAAACAAACTTATCTACTGTTTTCAGAGATTCACCACTGAGTTTGTGTGAATGTGCTCATTGCATATTCTGTCTTCTGTAGGTGTCATTGACTGTTTTTTATTAACCCTTTAACTCCCACACCCTATCCACCAACTGCAAAAACTTAACCCTTTGACTCCCTCACCCTATCCACCTGCTTCCTGCAGGAAGCTGATGGATAGAGTGAGGGAGTCAAAGGGCTAAGTTTTTGTTTTGCTAGTATGGTTGATAATGCAGGATGCTGGTGGACAGGGTGAGGGAGTCAGAAGGTTAATTAATAAGTTTCTATTCCTGTAAAGTGCAACAGACTTGCTTTTGCCATGGACCGTTTGCACTACAGAAATGAAACTATCACTGTCAATATACAGGATAAATTATAAATTATTCAAAGGATGGGATGGGCATCTTCAGTCAGGTTATCAAACAGCAGAAGTCTGGAGAAACATGTACTGACCTTTCCTCTGCACACTGCCATAAAGACGGCCCCATTCTGTTTCCTGTCATTGATCTTGTCATAGAAATCATCTATCGCCTGTTGAAAACATGAACACACACACACATGCATGCGCGCTCACACACACATACATACACACACAAACACATGCACATGCACACACACACACACACACACACACACGCAGTCGCATACACACACACATGCGCGTGCACACAAACACACACACACATGCACACACACGCGCACACACACACACACACACACAGTGACACACACACACACACACACAAGTATGATGACCTCAACCCAATGATGTTATTCTTTACCAAAATATATACATTTCTACATAAAATAACTGCTAAATGCTATATATCAAGGCTGAACTTTTCCTGTCAACTGTCAAGTGTGTTGAGCTAACACCACACAGCACAGAGCAACAGAAGAGGGACCAGCAGAAGCAGAACCCAAGGCTGCAGGACTCCTTCACAAGCGGCAATTGCAGAAGAACATGTAACTCCAGAATCTGTCTTGTATCCCATATGAAGATGTTATTTCTATTACTGACTTAACTCTTCGGAGACGTGACAGCGGACATTCCGCTGCAGCTGGCCAAACCATTAAGAGAAGTGATAGCGGATATTCCGCTGCGGTTTTTAAAAATAGATGCAAGCCGGTCGCTGGTCTAGGGGAACTAACTACACATATAGGAACACTCTTTGGTATCTTCTGAAGTGTTTGTTACTTCCCTTGCATCGATTTTATCCCGATTAGTTAGTTTTTGCCTTTATCCAAACCAACCGGAGTGACCGTCCTTGCACCAAAATGGCGACATTCAGGCCTTCTTCTTCTTCAAAGGATCATCATAATCACTTTGCTGCTTCACCTGTGTGAAAACAAAGCTGTGTTTGTTCTTTTATATCTTCTGGTCATACCAAGGACTTGTGATTACCTGGATTTCTGGATTACCTGGTCAAGAATGGGTGTTTTACTGACTTTATGTGTTGGATTACTGTCAATCAAAAACTTCTTCCCCAGAGCCAAAACCCTAGGAAGGTAAGTAGAATAGATGTATTGTCCTTGTATGTAGCTTCAGCTCAAAGAGCGTAAATTGAATTTTATTTTGATATAAAATATGTTCTTGTGCTGTAAAATCTGTATTTTTGAGAATTTTTTGAAAACCCCCCAAAATCGTGCGTCTCCAAGGGTTGTGGCAGGTCCCGTTGATCGCGTCCACAGTGGTTGTGCAAGGCAACTATATTACGTCTTCAAAGAGTTAAGTCCTGCCAGCTGTACACAACCATATCAGGGCTATAACCATCTCACACACACAACAACTGGTTAGAAAAAAAAGCTGGAAAAGAAACTAAAGTACACATATCAACGCACACGTGCACATAACCTAAGGATAACTAAAGTACACATATCAACGCACGCATGCACATAACCTAAGGATAACTAAAGTACACATATCAACGCACACGTGCACATAACCTAAGGATAACTAAAGTACACATATCAACGCACGCATGCACATAACCTAAGGATAACTAAAGTACACATATCAACGCACACATGCACATAACCTAAGGATAACTAAAGTACACATATCAACGCACGCGTGCACATAACCTAAGGATAACTAAAGTACACATATCAACACACGCGTGCACATAACCTAAGGATAACTAAAGTACACATATCAACACACGCATGCACATAACCTAAGGATAACTAAAGTACACATATCAACGCACGTATGCACATAACCTAAGGATAACTAAAGTACACATATCAACGCACGTATGCACATAACCTAAGGATAACTAAAGTACACATATCAACGCACGTATGCACATAACCTAAGGATAACTAAAGTACACATATCAACGCACGTATGCACATAACCTAAGGATAACTAAAGTACACATATCAACGCACGTATGCACATAACCTAAGGATAACTAAAGTACACATATCAACGCACGTATGCACATAACCTAAGGATAACTAAAGTACACATATCAACGCACGTATGCACATAACCTAAGGATAACTAAAGTACACATATCAACGCACGTATGCACATAACCTAAGGATAACTAAAGTACACATATCAACGCACGTATGCACATAACCTAAGGATAACTAAAGTACACATATCAACGCACGCGTGCACATAACCTAAGGATAACTAAAGTACACATATCAACACACGCGTGCACATAACCTAAGGATAACTAAAGTACACATATCAACACACGCATGCACATAACCTAAGGATAACTAAAGTACACATATCAACGCACGTATGCACATAACCTAAGGATAACTAAAGTACACATATCAACGCACGTATGCACATAACCTAAGGATAACTAAAGTACACATATCAACGCACGTATGCACATAACCTAAGGATAACTAAAGTACACATATCAACGCACGCATGCACATAACCTAAGGATAACTAAAGTACACATATCAACGCACGCATGCACATAACCTAAGGATAACTAAAGTAACAACAATCAAACACACGCATGCAACATAACACTATAAGGATAACTAAAGTACACATATCAACGCACGCATGCACATAACCTAAGGATAACTAAAGTACACATATCAACGCACGTATGCACATAACCTAAGGATAACTAAAGTACACATATCAACACACGCATGCACATAACCTAAGGATAACTAAAGTACACATATCAACACACGCATGCACATAACCTAAGGATAACTAAAGTACACATATCAACGCACGCATGCACATAACCTAAGGATAACTAAAGTACACATATCAACGCACGCATGCACATAACCTAAGGATAACTAAAGTACACATATCAACGCACGTATGCACATAACCTAAGGATAACTAAAGTACACATATCAACGCACACGTGCACATAACCTAAGGATAACTAAAGTACACATATCAACGCACGCATGCACATAACCTAAGGATAACTAAAGTACACATATCAACGCACACGTGCACATAACCTAAGGATAACTAAAGTACACATATCAACGCACGTATGCACATAACCTAAGGATAACTAAAGTACACATATCAACGCACGCATGCACATAACCTAAGGATAACTAAAGTACACATATCAACGCACACGTGCACATAACCTAAGGATAACTAAAGTACACATATCAACGCACACTGCACATAACCTAAGGATAACTAAAGTACACATATCAACGCACGCGTGCACATAACCTAAGGATAACTAAAGTACACATATCAACACACGCGTGCACATAACCTAAGGATAACTAAAGTACACATATCAACACACGCATGCACATAACCTAAGGATAACTAAAGTACACATATCAACGCACGTATGCACATAACCTAAGGATAACTAAAGTACACATATCAACGCACGTATGCACATAACCTAAGGATAACTAAAGTACACATATCAACGCACGTATGCACATAACCTAAGGATAACTAAAGTACACATATCAACGCACGTATGCACATAACCTAAGGATAACTAAAGTACACATATCAACGCACGTATGCACATAACCTAAGGATAACTAAAGTACACATATCAACGCACGTATGCACATAACCTAAGGATAACTAAAGTACACATATCAACGCACGTATGCACATAACCTAAGGATAACTAAAGTACACATATCAACGCACGTATGCACATAACCTAAGGATAACTAAAGTACACATATCAACGCACGCATGCACATAACCTAAGGATAACTAAAGTACACATATCAACGCACACATGCACATAACCTAAGGATAACTAAAGTACACATATCAACGCACGTATGCACATAACCTAAGGATAACTAAAGTACACATATCAACGCACGTATGCACATAACCTAAGGATAACTAAAGTACACATATCAACGCACGTATGCACATAACCTAAGGATAACTAAAGTACACATATCAACACACGCATGCACATAACCTAAGGATAACTAAAGTACACATATCAACGCACGTATGCACATAACCTAAGGATAACTAAAGTACACATATCAACGCACGCGTGCACATAACCTAAGGATAACTAAAGTACACATATCAACGCACACGTGCACATAACCTAAGGATAAGCCCCTGGCTCTGACCATTACATCCCAATTATCATCAGAGGGTTTCAAAAAACAAACCTGAATACAAATATGAATATAGCTATGGGCACTAAGGTATTCATAAAAAATGGCCAAAATTACTTAAAACTGCTTCCGCATATCTGATTTCCCTACAGCCAAAAATGCACTTAATACATGTACCCAATTATCAATCCTAAGAGAAAGTATGCAAGGCTTTATAGAACATATACAATACACTTAATACATGAACCCAATTATCAATCCTAAGAGAAAGTATGCAAGGCTTTATAGAACTTATACAATATACTTAATACATGTACCCAATTATCAATCCTAAGAGAAAGTATGCAAGGCTTTACTGAACACATACAGGTGAATGGACCAGCAAGGCAGAAATCGATAGGAAGAAATAACAGAAAGCACAGGAACAAGGCAGAAACAAAGAGAGTGACAGGAAAGAGGAAATTTCTAGCACAGAATTTCCAGAAGGCGGGGATATTGTTAATACTGAAAGAGCCCCCAGCATCCCCACAGGGGAAATATGGAGAGACCTATACTACCTGGTGATAGACAACCACAGTGTATGTAGGCCACAATTCTGTCTTACCTGTGTGAAGGTGTCTTTACCTCTAGGTTCTACCACCAGAGGTATGTAGGCCACAATTCTGTCTTACCTGTGTGAAGGTGTCTTTACCTCTGGGTTCTACCACCACAGGTATGTAGGCAACAATTCTGTCTTACCTGTGTGAAGGTGTCTTTACCTCTAGGTTCTACCACCACAGGTATGTAGGCAACAATTCTGTCTTACCTGTGTGAAGGTGTCTTTACCTCTAGGTTCTACCACCACAGGTATGTAGGCAACAATTCTGTCTTACCTGTGTGAAGGTGTCTTTACCTCTAGGTTCTACCACCACAGGTATGTAGGCAACAATTCTGTCTTACCTGTGTGAAGGCATCTTTACCTCTAGGTTCTACCACCACAGGTATGTAGGCCACAATTCTGTCTTACCTGTGTGAAGGTGTCTTTACCTCTAGGTTCTACCACCACAGGTATGTAGGCCACAATTCTGTCTTACCTGTGTGAAGGCATCTTTCCCTCTAGGTTCTACCACCACAGGTATGTAGGCAACAATTCTGTCTTACCTGTGTGAAGGTGTCTTTACCCCTGGGTTCTACCACCACAGGTATGTAGGCCACAATTCTGTCTTACCTATGTGAAGGTGTCTTTACCCCTGGGTTCTACCACCACAGGTATGTAGGCCACAATTCTGTCTTACCTGTGTGAAGGCATCTTTACCCCTGGGTTCTACCACCACAGGTATGTAGGCCACAATTCTGTCTTACCTGTGTGAAGGTGTCTTTACCTCTGGGTTCTACCACAACAGGTTTGTAGGCCACAATTCTGTCTTACCTGTGTGAAGGTGTCTTTACCCCTGGGTTCTACCACCACAGGTATGTAGGCCACAATTCTGTCTTACCTGTGTGAAGGTGTCTTTACCTCTGGGTTCTACCACCACAGGTATGTAGGCCACAATTCTGTCTTACCTGTGTGAAGGCATCTTTACCCCTGGGTTCTACCACAACAGGTTTGTAGGCCACAATTCTGTCCCAGATATTGTTGCTCTGTGGTCAACAAACAGAAAAAGAAATGGATCAGGAGTACAGCAACGATCACACAGTCCACATTCATCTCACATGACGACAGACGTGGACATCAATTGAGCAAGACGTCAGACTTCCAATAGGGAAGTCCTGTGTCCATCCTGCATGGGTACTTCTTACACGGTGGGTACAGTGGTGGGAACAGTGTGGTGGGTACAGTGTGGTGGGTACAGTGGTGGTGGGTACAGTGTGATGGGTACAGTATGGTGGGTACAGTATGGTGGGTACAGTTGGTGGGTACAGTATGGTGGGTACAGTATGGTGGGTACAGTGGTGGGTACAGTATGGTGGGTACAGTATGGTGGGTACAGTATGGTGGGTACAGTGGGGGGTACAGTATGGTGGGTACAGTGTGGTGGATACAGTGTGGTGGGTACAGTGGTGGGTACAGTATGGATGGTGGGTACAGGGTGGGTACAGTGGTGGTACAGTTGGTGGGTACAGTATGTGGGTACAGTGGTGACAGTGTGGTGGGTACAGTTGGTGGGTACAGTGGTGGGTACATATGGTGGGTACAGTGTGGTGGGTACAGTGGTGGTACATGGTGGGTACGTGGTGGTACAGTGTGGTGGTACAGTATGGTGGGTACAGTAGTGTGGTACAGTGGTGGGTACAGTGGTGGGTACAGTTGGTGGTACAGTATGGTGGGTACAGTGGTGGTACAGTGTGGTGGGTACGTGTGTGGGTACGTGGTGGGTACAGTTGGTGGTACAGTTGGTGGGTACAGTGGGGGTACAGTGTGGTACAGTGGGGGTACAGTGGGGTACGTGGTGGTACAGTAGGTGGGTACAGTGGTGGGTACAGTATGGTGGGGTACAGTGGTGGGTACAGTGGTGGGTACAGTATGGTGGGTACAGTGGTGGGTACAGTGGGTGGTACAGTGGTGGTACAGAGGGGGTACGTTGGTGGGTACAGTATGGTGGGTACAGTGGGGTACAGATGGTGGGTACAGTTGGTGGTACAGTGGTGGGTACAGTGTGGTGTACGAGGTGGTAGGTGGGTACAGTTGGTGGGAACAGAGGTGGGTACAGTGGGGTACAGTATGTGGGTCAGTGGTGGTACAGTGTGACGTGGGTACGTATGGTGGGTACAGTGGTGGGTACAGTATGGTGGTACAGTGTGGTGGGTACAGTGTGGTGGGTAGTGTGGGTACAGTATGGTGGGTATGGTGGGGGTACAGTATGGTGGGTACAGTATGGTGGGTACAGTATGGTGGGTACAGTGGTGGGTACAGTAGGTGGGTACAGTGTGGTGGGTACAGTGGTGGGTACAGTATGGTGGTACAGTATGGTGGGTACAGTGTGGTGGGTACAGTGGTGGGTACAGTATGGTGGGTACAGTATGGTGGGTACAGTATGGTGGGTACAGGGTGGTGGGTACAGTATGTGGTGGGTACAGTGTGGTACGTGGGGTACAGTGTGGGTACAGTATGGTGGGTACAGTGGTGGGTACAGTGTGGTGGGTACAGTGTGGTGGGTACAGTTGGTGGGTACAGTATGGTGGGTACAGTATGGTGGGTACAGTGGTGGGTACAGTTGGTGGGTACAGTAGGTGGGTACAGTATGGTGGGTACAGTATGGTGGGTACAGTGTGGTGGGAGTGTACAGTTGGTGGGTACAGTGGTGGTACAGTTGGTGGGTACAGTGTGGTGGGTACAGTATGGTGGGTACAGTGTGGTGGGTACAGTATGGTGGTACATGGTGGGTACAGTATGGTGGGTACAGTGGTGGGTACAGTGTGGTGGGTACAGTTGTGGTGGGTTACAGTATGGTGGGTACAGTGTGGGATGGGTACAGTATGGTGGTCAGTGGGTACAGTATGGTGGGTACAGTGTGGTGGGTACAGTATGGTGGGTACAGTGGTGGTGGGTACAGTATGGTGGGTAGTGTGGTGGGTACAGTGTGGTGGGTACAGTATGGTGGGTACAGTGTGGTAGGTGGGTACAGTAGGTGGGTACAGTGTGGTGGG
The DNA here is from genome assembly GCA_030674185.1 of Monoplex corrugatus. NCBI lineage: Eukaryota > Metazoa > Mollusca > Gastropoda > Littorinimorpha > Ranellidae > Monoplex > Monoplex corrugatus. The sequence continues at coordinate 3,801,838 of CM060315.1, read as the reverse complement.
TACAGTTGGTGGTAGTGGTGGTACAGTGGTGGGTACAGTATGGTGGGGTACAGTATGGTGGGTACAGTAGTGGTGGGTACAGTGGTGGGTACAGTTGGTGGGTACAGTATGGTGGGTACAGTGTGGGTACAGTATGGTGGGTACAGATGTGGGGTACAGTATGGTGGGTACAGTGTGGTGGGTACAGTATGGTGGGTACAGTAATGGTGGGTACAGTGTGGTGGGTACAGTGTGGTGGGTACAGATGTGGTGGTACAGTTGGTGGGTACAGTGGTGGGTACAGTTGGTGGGTACAGTATGGTGGGTACAGTATGGTGGGTACAGTGGTGGGTACAGTGGTGGGTACAGGGTGGTGGGTACAGTGGTGGTGGGTACAGTTGGTGGGTACAGTTGGTGGGTACAGTGTGGTGGGTACAGTAGAGTGGTGGTACATGGAGTGTGGTGTGAGGTGGACAGTATGGTGGGTACAGTATGGTGGTACAGTGGGTGGGTACAGTATGGTGGGTACAGTAGTGGGTACAGTATGGTGGGTACAGTGTGGTGGGTACAGTATGGTGGGTACAGTATGGTGGGTACAGTATGGTGGGTACAGTGATGGTGGGTACAGTTATGGTGGGTACAGTATGGTGGGTACAGTATGGTGGGTACAGTGTGGTGGGTACAGGTGGTGGGTACAGTGTGGTGGGTACAGGTGTGGTGGGTACAGTATGGTGGGTACAGTATGGTGGGTACAGTATGGTGGGTACAGTATGGTGGGTACAGTGTGGTGGTACAGTATGGTGGGTACAGTATGGTGGGTACAGTGTGGTGGGTACAGTAGTGGGTACAGTATGGTGGGTACAGTAGGTGGTACAGTGTGGTGGGTACAGAGTGGTGGGTACAGTGTGGTGGGTACAGTGTGGTGGGTACAGTATGGTGGGTACAGTGTGGTGGGTACAGTGTGGTAGGGGTACAGTGTGGTGGGTACAGTATAGGATGGGTACAGTGGTGGACATGGTGGGTACAGTTGGTGGGTACAGTTGGTGGGTACAGTATGGTGGGTACAGTGGTGGGTACAGTTGGTGGGTACAGAGATGGTGGGTACAGTGGTGGGTACAGATGTGGTACAGATGTGGGTACATATGGGGGTACATTTAAGGTATTGGTAAAGGGGACTTGTGGGTACAGATGTGGTACGAGTGTTGGTACAGTTGTGGGTACAGGTGTACAGTGGGTACAGTATGGTGGTACAGTTGTGGTACAGATGGGTACAGTATGGTGGGTAAGTAGTGGTACAGGTGGGTACGATGTTGGTGGGTACAGTATGTGGGTACAGTTGTGGGTACAGAGTGGTGGGTACAGTTGGTGGTACAGTTGGTGGTACAGATGGGGGTACATAGTGGGTACAGTATGGTGGTACAGTGTTGGTACAGTTGGTGGTACAGTAGGTGGGTACAGTTGGTGGTACAGATGGTACATGGGTACATATGTGGACAGTGTGGTGGTACAGAGTGGGTACAGTTGGTGGGTACATGTGGTACAGTGGTGACAGTGGTGTACAGTATGGTGTACAGGGTGGGTACAGTTGTGGTACATTGGTGTACAGTTGGGGGTACAGATGTGGGTACAGTGTGTAAGTGGTACGAGTGGTACATGGTGGAGTACATGTATGAGTGGTACAGATGGTGGTACAGTAGTGGGTACATTTGTACTGTGTGGGTACAGTAGGTGGGTACAGTATGGTGGGTACATTGGTGTACAGTGTGGTACAGTTGGTGTACATGTACAGATGGTGGGTACAGAGTATGGTGGGTACATATGGGGACAGTTGGTACATGTGTGGGTACAGTATGCGTGGGTAACATGTTAGTGGGTACAGTATGGTGGGTACAGTTGGTGGTTACAGTGTGGTGGTGTACAGTTGGGGGTACATGTGGTACGGGTGGGTACAGTATGGTGGGTACATGGGTACGGTGGTACAGTGGTGGGTACAGTATGTGTACAGTGTGGTACAGTTGTGGTACAGTGTGGGTACAGATGGGGGTACATTGTGTACGAATGGTGGTAACAGTATGGGTACAGTTGTGGGTACAGTTGGTACAGAGTGGTACAGTTGGTGGTACATGTGTACAGTGGTGGTACAGTGGTGGTACAGTTGTGTGGTGTACAGTGGTGGTACAGTGTGGTACAGTGTGGTACAGTGGTGGTACAAGGGTGGTACATGGTGGTACAGTGGTGGGTACAGTATACATGGGTACAGTGGTGGGTACAGTATGGGTACAGTATGGTGGTACAGTATGGTGGTACAGTATGGTGGGTACAGTTGTGGGTACAGGTGGTGGGTACAGTGATGGTGGTACAGTATGGTGGGTACAGTGTGGTACGTTGTGGTACAGTATGGTGGGTACAGTTTGGTGGGTACAGTAGGTGGGTACAGTGTGGTGGTACATGTATCATGGTGGTAACAGTTGTGGGTACAGTATGGTGGGTACAGTTGGTGGTACAGTGGTGGGTACATGTAATGGTAGGGTTACAGTTAGGGTGGGTACAGTGTTGATGGACAGTAGGTCAGAGGGTACATGTACATGGTGTAAAGGTGTACGATTGTATACGGTGTGGTACAGTTGGTGGTACAGTAAGTGGTGGTTACAGTTGTGGGTACAGTATGGTGGGTACAGTGGTGGTACATTGGTGGGTACAGAATGGTGGTACAAGGTATGGTGGGTACAGATGGTGGTACAGTGGTGGGTATACAGTGATGTTCCAGTGTGGTACAGATGGTGGGTCACAGTATGGTGGGTACAGTAGTGGTACAGTGTGTAGGTGGACAGTTGGTGGGTACAGTATGGTGGTACAGTGTGTGGTACAGTGTGGTGTGTACAGTTGGTGGTACAGACATGTGGTACATATGGTGGGTATACAGATGGTGGTACATTGGTGGTACAGAGATGTGTCACATGGTGTACAGTATGGTGGTACAGTGTTGGATACAGAATGTGTGGTCACATTGTATACAGCAGTGTGGGTACAGTTGTGATACAGTGGTTCCACATTTATAAAGTACATGGTTGGTCACAGTGTTATACAGACGTGTGTACATTTGTACAGACATGTTCAATATAGGTGTGTCCACATTAGTACAGACTGGTTACATTTAACAGACATGTGTACACATTTATAAGACATGTTTCCACATTTATACAGACGTGTTCACAGTTATACAACATTGTGTCCACATGTTTACAACTGGTTCACATTTATACAGACATGTTCACATTTATACAGACAGTTGTCCACATATACAGACTGTTCACATTTATACAGACATGTTCCACATTTATACAGACTGTTCCACATTTATACAGACTGTTACATTTTACAGATGTTCACATTTATACAGACATGTTCACATTTATACAGACTGTTCCACATTATACAGACATGTTTCCACATTATAGGTACATGACATGTTCCACATTTATACAGACATGTTCCACATTTATACAGACAGTGTTCCACATTTATACAGAGTGTTCCACTTTATACAGACATGTTCACATTTACAGAATGTTCCACATTTATACAGACATGTTCCACATTTATACAGACATGTTCCACATTTATACAGACATGTTCCACATTTATACAGACATGTTCCACATTTATACAGACATGTTCCACATTTATACAGACATGTTCCACATTTATACAGACATGTTCCACATTTATACAGACGTGTTCCACATTTATACAGACATGTTCTCACTATTTATCTGGTTACCATACAGACCTCACATCCTTAGGACATACTTTATTAGCCACATGTGACCACGTACTGCAGTTTCCACACACTTCTCATCACAGTTAAGGAAATAACACATGCAACCATTGGGAACCACACGGGCAAAGTTCACCTGTCAACAACAGAGTTACAGAGAAAACACATGTCAATAACCACAGGCAAAGTTCACTGTCAACAACAACAAGTACAGAGAAAACACATGTCAAGACCACACGGACAAAGTTCACTGTCAACAACAAGTACAGAGAAAACACATGTCAAGAACCACACGGACAAAGTTCACTGTCGTAAACAAACACAGGACAGTTACTGTAAAAAAAAACACATGTCAAGAACCACACGGCAAAGTTCACTGTCAACAACAAGCAAGACAAGGGAAAACACACATGTCAAGAACCACACGGGCAAAGTTCACTGTCAACACAGACAGAGAAAACACATGTCAAGAACCACACGGCAAAGTTCACTGTCACAACAACAAATGTCAAGAACCACAGGCAAAGTTCACTGTCAACAACAAGTCAAGAACCACACGGGCAAAGTTCACTGTCAACAACAAGTCAAGAACCACACGGGCAAAGTTCACTGTCAACAACAAGTCAAGAACCACATGGGCAAAGTTCACTGTCAACAACAAGTCAAGAACCACATGGGCAAAGTTCACTGTCAACAACAAGTCAAGAACCACACGGGCAAAGTTCACTGTCAACAACAACAAGACAGAGAAAACACATGTCAAGAACCACATGGGCAAAGTTCACTGTCAACAAGTCAAGAACCACACGGGCAAAGTTCACTGTCAACAACAACAAGTACAGAGAAAACACATGTCAAGAACCACACGGGCAAAGTTCACTGTCAACAAGTCAAGAACCACACGGGCAAAGTTCACTGTCACAACAAGTCAAGTCAAACCACAGGGCAAAGTTCACTGTCAACAACAAGTACAGAAAGGCAAATCACATGTCAAAACAACACGGGCAAAGTTCACCGTCAACAACAAGTCAAGAACCACACGGGCAAAGTTCACTGTCACAACAACAAGTCACAGCAACCACACGGGCAAAGTTCACTGTCAACAACAAGTCAAGAACCACACGGGCAAAGTTCACTGTCAACAACAAGTCAAGAACCACACGGGCAAAGTTCACTGTCAACAACAAGTCAAGAACCACACAGGCAAAGTTCACTGTCAACAACAACAAGTACAGAGAAAACACATGTCAAGAACCACACGGGCAAAGTTCACTGTCAACAACAACAAGTACAGAGAAAACACATGTCAAGAACCACACGGGCAAAGTTCACTGTCAACAACAAGTCAAGAACCACACGGGCAAAGTTCACTGTCAACAACAACAAGTACAGAGAAAACACATGTCAAGAACCACACGGGCAAAGTTCACTGTGAACAACAAGTACAGAGAAAACACATGTCAAGAACCACACGGGCAAAGTTCACTGTCAACAACAAGTACAGAGAAAACACATGTCAAGAACCACACGGGCAAAGTTCACTGTCAACAAGTCAAGAACCACACGGGCAAAGTTCACTGTCAACAACAAGTCAAGAACCACACGGGCAAAGTTCACTGTCAACAACAAGTCAAGAACCACACGGGCAAAGTTCACTGTCAACAACAAGTACAGAGAAAACACATGTCAAGAACCACACGGACAAAGTTCACTGTCAACAACAAGTACAGAGAAAACACATGTCAAGAACCACACGGGCAAAGTTCACTGTCAACAAGTCAAGAACCACACGGGCAAAGTTCACTGTCAACAACAAGTCAAGAACCACACACACACACAATGTACACCGCTCAATGTTTCCACACTTCAACACACAGTGTCAATATTACTTATCAGCAGTCAATGTGTGGGCTGTAACTGTGTGTTTCATTATCTTACACTAGCTGTAACTGTGTGTTTCATTATCTTACACTAGCTGTAACTGTGAACACAGATTTATCATCTTATACTACGTGAACTCCAAAGATGTCCCTTCACCAGGTGGCACGACAGGACATGTGGCCGACAGACACTCCGCTGACAACCAAACTCCATGGCTGCAGACAGGAGCTGGAAAAGATGGCTGCATTCATCACCCGGACTCAGATGATTGTGTAGCAACGTACACCAAGAAGAAGAAGAGAAGATACTAGGTGAAACTGTGGTAAACAGTTTGATTACGTAGGTGTGACTATGAATACTACTTTTATCATCTTTTACTAGATATAACTGTGATACGTACTTTGATTATCCTAGGTGTAATTGTGATAACAAAGTTGATTATCTAGGTGTACCTGTGACTGCTAGTTTCATTATATTAGCTGTAACTGTGAAGATCAAGTTTAATTATCCTGTGCTATTATTAGTCCTGCTTGTTCTGAAACAAGCTGTTTTCACCACAAACTAGAACCATCTGAATAGCTTTCAATAAAAGAAAATCAAAAAAGAAATTTACACACAGTGCTAAACTCGCACCATTCACAATGGCATCATGTACGCTTTCTTTGCCTATGGCCTTATACACATCAGAAATATTAAAAGAGTGGCAAGCAAGGATTTGTCCAGTGTGACCTAATGCAATTATTCTGAAGTAAACCACTATCCTGGAGTAAAAAAGTGTTTGGAAGTTTGAAGTGTGAAGCTGAAGAGCCATTACTACAACAAAAGTACGTAAATACCACACATCATGATACATACCAATGGCATTTCCTAGAGATGACAGGTAAGCCTCTGAGAATCTGAAAACAGTTATGTATCCTTTGATTTGTTGTCTCCTCACATACATGAAAAACACATTTCTGTACATTTCTTTTCCTGCAAATCTGTTATGTTTTATTATTCTGAACATCTGTTTGTTTCAATACTTAAATCTAGTAAAACTATAATTTTCCATTGCTTTTATTCTTTCTCCCCATTTTAGCCGTGTGCGTGTGCGTGTGCATGTGTGTGTGTGTGTGCGTGCGTGTGTGTCTGTTTTAGCGCTTAGATTTGATTTTATCAAGATTTTGTGCTATACAAAAAAAGTATTGTATTGTATTTTATTGTAACTATTATCTCATGTCCGTTCGCTTCAGTAACTTCTTTTATGCTGTTATCAATCCGAAATCAGACCTGGCATTTGCTCAGGAAGGACCGATCAAATTAACACAATTCCAAATATACTCCACAGAACATTTAAGTGGCAGATTCTGTGAACCTGTGCAAAATCCTCCTATCCCACACCCAGCAAAAAGGTGATGGATAGTGTGAGGGGGTGAAAGGGTTAAGTACTTTTACTAGTTTTCTGTAGAAAGTTGGTGAGTACAGTGAGGGGGTGAAAGGGTTAATAATAATAATAATAATTACAATATTTATATAGCGCAAAATCTCGATAAAAATAAAATCTAAGCGCTGAACATACACTTACGCACGCGCGCACACACACGCACACATGGCTATAAATGGGGGAAAAGAATAAAAGCAATGGAAAATTATAGAAAGCATATTATATACAAATATATATTACAATGTGATTCCCCTCCGAGTGGAGACAGGCTACAGAGGGGGGATGAGTGAGGTCAGGATTTTATGCAGAGGAGAAAAGGTGAGTTTTGAGAGCGGACTTGAAGGAGACAAAAGTAGGTTGCTGACGGACAGAGAGAGGAAGTTTGTTCCTGGAAAGTGGACCAGAAACAGAGAAGGCTCGTGGACCA
>CM060315.1:3774350-3789350 GCA_030674185.1 Monoplex corrugatus | reverse complement strand
TGACGGTGTCAGCTCAGTGTTTTATAGATCCTGTTTCCCCCACCTCCATGTAAAGACCTTTCCAGTGCACAGATTTTGCACAGGCTCAAGGAGTCTGCCAGATACCAGAGGGCTGATTGGATGGAGCGCATGTGGAACTGCCTGAGCACAATGAAATCCTCCTGAACAAACTCCAAACTACCTACTCTGTGTGTTTGGGGGCTTGACTTATTACTCTGAAATGTTGCAAACATGAACGCGCGTGCGCACGCACCATACACAGGCACACACCTACACACACAAACATGCATGTAGGCACACACACATACCTACATACACACACACACTCACCTATACAACACACACACCTATACACAAACACACCTATACACAAACACACCTACACACACACACACCTACACACACACACACCTACAAACACACACATACAAACACATGCACACACACACCTACACACACACACCCTCCACACACACACACACACACACACACCTCACACACACACACATAACACACACACACACACACACACACAGACAAATGTATGACCAACCAGACTTGTCCTGTGGCCCAGCTGATGCCCAGGAATCCAGTTTCTTCTTTCTCTGATTATCACTGTCCTTCAGCTGAATGTGTACCTGTAAACACAGCAGTCTATTAGTGATATGACTTGTGTACCTGTAAACACAGCAGTCTATTAGTGATATGACTTGTGTACCTGTAAACACAGCAGTCTATTAGTGATATGACTTGTGTACCTGTAAACACCGCAGTCTATTAGTGATATGACTTGTGTACCTGTAAACACAGCAGTCTACTAGTGCTATGACTTGTGTACCTGTAAACACAGCAGTCTATTAGTGATATGACTTGTGTACCTGTAAACACAGCAGTCTATTAGTGATATGACTTGTGTACCTGTAAACACAGCAGTCTATTAGTGATATGACTTGTGTACCTGTAAACACAGCAGTCTACTAGTGCTATGACTTGTGTACCTGTAAACACAGCAGTCTACTAGTGCTATGACTTGTGTACCTGTAAACACAGCAGTCTACTAGTGCTATGACTTGTGTACCTGTAAACACAGCAGTCTACTAGTGCTATGACTTGTGTACCTGTAAACACAGCAGTCTACTAGTGCTATGACTTGTGTACCTGAAAACACAGCAGTCTACTAGTACTATGACTTGTGTACCTGTAAACACAGCAGTCTACTAGTGCTATGACTTGTGTACCTGAAAACACAGCAGTCTACTAGTACTATGACTTGTGTACCTGTAAACACAGCAGTCTACTAGTGCTATGACTTGTACACCTGTAAACACAGCAGTCTACTAGTGATATGACTTGTGTACCTGTAAACACAGCAGTCTACTAGTGCTATGACTTGTGTACCTGTAAACACAGCAGTCTACTAGTGATATGACTTGTGTACCTGTAAACACAGCAGTCTACTACTGTACTAGTGCTATGACTTGTGTACCTGTAAACACAGCAGTCTACTAGTGCTATGACTTGTGTACCTGTAAACACAGCAGTCTACTAGTGATATGACTTGTGTACCTGTAAACACAGCAGTCTACTAGTGCTATGACTTGTGTACCTGTAAACACAGCAGTCTACTAGTGCTATGACTTGTGTACCTGAAAACACAGCAGTCTATAGTGCTATGACTTGTGTACCTGAAAACACAGCATTCTACTAGTACTATGACTTGTGTACCTGTAAACACAGCAGTCTACTAGTGCTATGACTTGTGTACCTGAAAACACAGCAGTCTACTAGTACTATGACTTGTGTACCTGTAAACACAGCAGTCTACTAGTGCTATGACTTGTGTACCTGTAAACACACAGTCTACTAGTGTATGACTTGTGTACCTGTAAACACAGCAGTCTATTAGTGTATGACTTGTGTACCTGTAAACACAGCAGTCTACTAGTGATATGACTTGTGTACCTGTAAACACAGCAGTCTACTACTGTATATGCTATGACTTGTGTACCTGTAAACACAGCAGTCTACTAGTGCTATGACTTGTGTACCTGTAAACACAGCAGTCTACTAGTGATATGACTTGTGTACCTGTAAACACAGCAGTCTACTAGTGCATATGACTTGTGTACCTGTAAACACAGCAGTCTACTAGTGCTATGACTTGTGTACCTGTAAACACAGCAGTCTACTAGTATATGACTTGTGTACCTGTAAACACAGCAGTCTACTAGTGCTATGACTTGTGTACCTGAAAACACAGCAGTCTACTAGTATATGACTTGTGTACCTGTAAACACAGCAGTCTACTAGTGCTATGACTTGTGTACCTGTAAACACAGCAGTCTACTAGTGATATGACTTGTGTACCTGTAAACACAGCAGTCTATACTTACTAGTGCTATGACTTGTGTACCTGAAAACACAGCAGTCTACTAGTGCTATGACTTGTGTACCTGTAAACACAGCAGTCTACTAGTGCTATGACTTGTGTACCTGTAAACACACAGTCTACTAGTGTATGACTTGTGTACCTGTAAACACAGCAGTCTACTAGTGCTATGACTTGTGTACCTGAAACACAGACAGTCTACTAGTGATATGACTTGTAACCTGTAAACACAAGCAGTCTACTAGTGTTGACTTGTGTACCTGTAAACACAGCAGTCTACTAGTGCTATGACTTGTGTACCTGTAAACACAACAGTCTACTGGTGCTATGACTTGTGTACCTGTAAACACAGCAGTCTATTAGTGATATGACTTGTGTACCTGTAAAACAACATTCTACTAGTGTATGACTTGTGTACCTGTAAACACACATCTACTAGTGTATATGACTTGTGTACCTGTAAACACAAGCATTCTACTAGTGATATGACTTTGTACCTTTGTAAACACAACATCTACTAGTGATATGACTTGTGTACCTGTAAACACAGCATTCTACTAGTGATATGACTTGTGTACCTGTAAACACACAGTCTACTAGTGTATGACTTGTGTACCTGTAAACACAGCAGTCTACTAGTGATATGACTTGTACCTGTAAACACAGCAGTCTACGAGTGCTATGACTTGTGTACCTGTAAACACAGCAGTCTACTAGTGATATGACTTGTGTACCTGTAAACACAGCAGTCTACTAGTGATATGACTTGTGTACCTGTAAACACAACAGTCTACTAGTGATATGACTTGTGTACCTGTAAACACAGCAGTCTACTAGTGCTATGACTTGTGTACCTGTAAATACAGCAGTCTACTGGTGCTATGACTTGTGTACCTGTAAACACAGCAGTCTACTAGTGCTATGACTTGTGTACCTGAAAACACAGCAGTCTACTAGTGCTATGACTTGTGTACCTGTCAAATCAGCAGTCTACTAGTGATATGACTATGGCGCAGGTTTGGTTAAAGTCCATCCACCACTAGATTATTCATTCCATTTAGAGTTATCACTGACAAGGAAACCATTAACTGGACATAAATAAAATTTGTTTCAATAGATTATGATACATACTTTTTTTTAAAGATGACTGCACTTAAGGAGATTTTCTTTGTGCCCACCTTTTTTTTCTTCTTCAATTGTTTTTTTCTCTTTGGTCCCATTTTTATGCCACTTTAATGGCCACAGAAGTTAGGAGAGTTTTTTTAACCATGTGATGATCATGAGGCAATGAGGATGATAATCATGATGCTATGGAGTTCCACCTAGCTTGGGACTATGTGTCTCCTACACTTACTATGATTCATATATCCTGACATCAACCAGGCCCGAGAGATACAGACACCTGGTCAGAAGATTTGAACAACACCCTCAATGATGCATCAGTGAAGTGGACGAGACTTGACTGTAGTGTGTGGTCCAAGCCTTCCCAATGAGTCCATAGCTACAACTCGGGCAGGAGCCGGTTGGAGCAAAAAAACCACAATGACTTTTGAATGGACCAGTGGGGATTCGAACTTGCAACCTTCCTGTTGGTGTCCATTGCACTAACCACTACACTGCGGTGACTAGAAACAATAATACTTCTATTTGGAAAGTATCTACTCCATACTGAAAACACAAATACCCTATTCCAGCTAGCAATGGCCTTATAGCAACAACTGACAGACAGACAAACAACATACATCACAAAACCCCATGTCAGCAGTTTGTGAGGTAACAACGTAGCTTATCACTAGAACCAACTCACTCATACTGGGCGAGTGTTCAAATATTTCTTATATCCGACAGTCAGGACTGCAATAAAAAATCAAATCACCTTGTAATGCTGTGCTAGGCACTGTCGATGTTGGCTTACAGAGGCATTTCTCCCTGGCTCTGGTTGAAAATAACCTGGCAAAAGACAAATGCAATGCCTCAATAATTAAATTGTAAGGAAACAACAATACAATATACTAGTTTGAATTCTAAGTGATATAACAATTCAAAGTAACAACACAGTGAAAGTCAAATAATGTGAACACAACCATATTACACTAGTTCTGTCTTTTGTCAACTAAAACACAGACAAAGTCAAATAATGTCAACACAACCATATTACACTAGTTCTTTCTTTTGTCAACTAAAACACAGACAAAGTCAAATAATGTGAACACAACCATATTACACTAGTTCTGTCTTTTGTCAACTAAAACACAGACAAAGTCAAATAATGTCAACACAACCATATTACACTAGTTCTTTCTTTTGTCAACTAAAACACAGACAAAGTCAAATAATGTCAACACAACCATATTACATTAGTTCTGTCTTTTGTCAACTAAAACACAGTCAAAGTCAAATAATGTGAACACAACCATATTACACTAGTTCTGTCTTTTGTCAACTAAAACACAGACAAAGTCAAATAATGTCAACACAACCATATTACACTAGTTCTGTCTTTTGTCAACTAAAACACAGACAAAGTCAAATAATGTCAACACAACCATATTACACTAGTTCTGTCTTTTGTCAACTAAAACACAGACAAAGTCAAATAATGTGAACACAACCATATTACACTAGTTCTTTCTTTTGTCAACTAACAACACAGTCAAAGTCAAATAATGTCAACACAACCATATTACACTAGTTCTGTCTTTTGTCAACTAAAACACAGACAAAGTCAAATAATGTCAACACAACCATATTACACTAGTTCTGTCTTTTGTCAACTAAAACACAGACAAAGTCAAATAATGTCAACACAACCATATTACACTAGTTCTGTCTTTTGTCAACTAAAACACAGTCAAAGTCAAATAATGTCAACACAACCATATTACATTAGTTCTGTCTTTTGTCAACTAAAACACAGTCAAAGTCAAATAATGTCAACACAACCATATTACACTAGTTCTGTCTTTTGTCAACTAAAACACAGTCAAAGTCAAATAATGTGAACACAACCATATTACACTAGTTCTGTCTTTTGTCAACTAAAACACAGACAAAGTCAAATAATGTCAACACAACCATATTACACTAGTTCTGTCTTTTGTCAACTAAAACACAGTCAAAGTCAAATAATGTCAACACAACCATACTACATTAGTTCTGTCTTTTGTCAACTAAAACACAGACAAAGTCAAATAATGTCAACACAACCATATTACACTAGTTCTGTCTTTTGTCAACTAAAACACAGACAAAGTCAAATAATGTCAACACAACCATACTACATTAGTTCTGTCTTTTGTCAACTAAAACACAGACAAAGTCAAATAATGTCAACACAACCATATTACACTAGTTCTGTCTTTTGTCAACTAAAACACAGACAAAGTCAAATAATGTCAACACAACCATATTACACTAGTTCTGTCTTTTGTCAACTAAAACACAGTCAAAGTCAAATAATGTGAACACAACCATATTACACTAGTTCTGTCTTTTGTCAACTAAAACACAGTCAAAGTCAAATAATGTCAACACAACCATATTACACTAGTTCTGTCTTTTGTCAACTAAAACACAGACAAGTCAAATAATGTGAACACAACCATATTACACTAGTTCTGTCTTTTGTCAACTAAAACACAGACAAAGTCAAATAATGTCAACACAACCATATTACACTAGTTCTTTCTTTTGTCAACTAACAACACAGTCAAAGTCAAATAATGTCAACACAACCATATTACACTAGTTCTGTCTTTTGTCAACTAAAACACAGACAAAGTCAAATAATGTCAACACAACCATACTACATTAGTTCTGTCTTTTGTCAACTAAAACACAGTCAAAGTCAAATAATGTCAACACAACCATATTACACTAGTTCTGTCTTTTGTCAACTAAAACACAGTCAAAGTCAAATATATGTGAACACAACCATATTACACTAGTTCTGTCTTTTGTCAACTAAAACACAGACAAAGTCAAATAATGTCAACACAACCATATTACACTAGTTCTGTCTTTTGTCAACTAAAACACAGACAAAGTCAAATAATGTCAACACAACCATATTACACTAGTTCTGTCTTTTGTCAACTAAAACACAGTCAAAGTCAAATAATGTCAACACAACCATATTACACTAGTTCTGTCTTTTGTCAACTAAAACACAGACAAAGTCAAATAATGTCAACACAACCATACTACATTAGTTCTGTCTTTTGTCAACTAAAACACAGTCAAAGTCAAATAATGTCAACACAACCATACTACATTAGTTCTGTCTTTTGTCAACTAAAACACAGTGAAAGTCAAATAATGTGAACACAACCATATTACACTAGTTCTGTCTTTTGTCAACTAAAACACAGACAAAGTCAAATAATGTCAACACAACCATATTACACTAGTTCTGTCTTTTGTCAACTAAAACACAGACAAAGTCAAATAATGTGAACACAACCATATTACACTAGTTCTGTCTTTTGTCAACTAAAACACAGTCAAAGTCAAATAATGTCAACACAACCATATTACACTAGTTCTGTCTTTTGTCAACTAAAACACAGTCAAAGTCAAATAATGTGAACACAACCATATTACATTAGTTCTGTCTTTTGTCAACTAAAACACAGTCAAAGTCAAATAATGTCAACACAACCATATTACACTAGTTCTGTCTTTTGTCAACTAAAACACAGTCAAAGTCAAATAATGTCAACACAACCATATTACACTAGTTCTGTCTTTTGTCAACTAAAACACAGACAAAGTCAAATAATGTCAACACAACCATATTACACTAGTTCTGTCTTTTGTCAACTAAAACACAGACAAAGTCAAATAATGTGAACACAACCATATTACACTAGTTCTTTTTGTCAACTAAAACACAGTCAAAGTCAAATAATGTCAACACAACCATATTACATTAGTTCTGTCTTTTGTCAACTAAAACACAGACAAAGTCAAATAATGTCAACACAACATTACACACTAGTTCTTTCTTTTGTCAACTAAAACTCTGTCAGGCAGAAGAAAAAAAAAAGCACAAACATGAAACAATCTCAGATCAATCCAAACCATTCTCATGTCTTTCTGAACTCTTACATAAATACAACAGATACTGTTTCAGTTTCAATTTCTCAAGATGACGTCTTCCGTGCCCAGAATGAATTCCAAATGCACTGACGTCACAGTGCCATGTGATGGAGAAGATCTAGGATGATCACGGCACAAGCCTTAAGCCTGCACATAACCCGTGAGCTGGCCAGGTCCTGATGTCCTACCTAGATAGTTCCAAAACCCTGGGTCGTACGGGAGCGAGGTGGCAGAGAGCTCAATTTTTCCCAGGCCAGCACCATGAGGGCGGCACCCATCCCCTCTTTACAAATGATACAGTGTATAATAGCAGCCAGATGCCAATCTTTTTATGTTACACAACACACACACACAGAGACTGGCAGACATATAGACAGGCAGGCAGACAGACAAACAGAGGAGGGAGGCAGAGGGGAGAGAGAGAGAGGAGAGGAGAGAGGGGGGGAGGGAGAGAGAGAAGGGTATGCATGTGTCTGTGCTTAACCACTTAATTTAATGTATTACACATTTCATGTTGCTTGAATACTGTGTATCCCTGTGAAACAAACTTCACTTAAGAAGACAATACACCACCATGTAATCAGACACAAACACCAGTACAGATCAGACACACAATACACCAACATGTAATCACACAAATCCACAGACAACACACCAATACACCAACATGTAATCAGACAAATCCACAGACAACACACACAATCACCAACATGTAATCAGACAAATCCACAGACAGCACACACAATACACCAACATGTAATCAGACAAATCCACACACACAATACATCAACATGTAATCACACAAATCCACAGACACACAATACACCAACATGTAATCAGACAAATCCACAGACAGACACACAATACACCAACATGTAATCAGACAAATCCACAGACACACACACAATACATCAACATGTAATCAGACAAATCCAGACAGACACACAATACACCAACATGTAATCACACAAATCCACACACACAACAATACACCAACATGTAATCAGACAAATCTACAGACCCCACCAATACACCAACATGTAATCAGACAAATCCAGACACACACACAATACACCAACATGTAATCAGACAAATCCACAACACACACAATACACCAACATGTAATCACACAAATCCACAGACACACACAATACACCAACATGTAATCAGACAAATCCACAGAACACACAATACACCAACATGTAATCAGACAAATCCACAGAACACACACACAATACACCAACATGTAATCAACAAATCCACAGACACACAATACACCAACATGTAATCAGACAAATCCAGACACACACAATACACCAACATGTAATCAGACAAATCCACAGACACACACAATACACCAACATGTAATCAGACAAATCCAGACACACAATACATCACAACATGTAATCACACAAATCCACAAACACACAATACACCCAAATATCAACAATCAACAATATAATCAGAATACAAATCCAGACACACACACAATACACCAAACATGTAATCACACAAATCCACAGAACACACACACAATACACCAACAGTAATCAGACAAATCACAACTGACACACACAATACACCAACATGTAATCACAAATCCACAGACAACCACAATACACCAACATGTAATCAGACAAATCCACAGACAACACACAATACACCAACATGTAATCACACAAATCCACAGACACACACACAATACACCAACATGTAATCAGACAAATCCACAGACACAGACACACAATACACCAACATGTAATCAGACAAATCCACAGACACACACACAATACACCAACATGTAATCAGACAAATCCACAGCACACAATCACACACATAATACACAAACAGAAATCAATAACAAATTAACAGACAACAACACAATACACCAACATGTAATCAGACAAATCCACAGACACACAATACACCAACATGTAATCACGACCAATAATCTACAGACACACACACAATACACCAACATGTAATCAGACAAATCCACAGACACACAAATACACCAACATGTAATCAGACAAATCCACAGACACACAATACACCAACATGTAATCAGACAAATCCACAGACACACAATACACCAACATGTAATCAGACAAATCACAGACACACAATACACCAACATGTAATCAGACAAATCCACAGACACACAATACACCAACATGTAATCAGACAAATCCACAGACACACACAATACACCAACATGTAATCAGACAAATCCACAGACACACACACAATACACAACATGTAATCAGACAAATCCACAACACACACAATCACCAACATGTAATCAGACAAATCCACACACAACAATACATCAACATGTAATCAGACAAATCACAAACACACAATACACCAACATGTAATCAGACAAATCCACAGCAACACACAATACACCAACATGTAATCAACAAATCCACAACACACAACAATACACCAACATGTAATCAGACAAATCCACAACACAACACACATAATCAACATGTAACACACAAATCCACAAAACACACACAAATACACCAACATGTAATCAGACAAATCCACAGACACACAATACACCAACATGTAATCAACAATCCACAGACACACACACAATACACCAACATGTAATCAACAAATCCACAGACAACAAACACCACATGTAATCAGACAAATCCACAGACACACACACAATACACCAACATGTAATCAACAAATCCACAGACACAAACATAACAACATGTAATCAAAAATCCACAGACACACAAAACACCACATGTAATCAGACAAATCCACAGACACACACACAATACACAACATGTAATCAGACAAATCCACAGACACACAATCACCAACATGTAATCAGACAAATCCAACAACACACAATACACCAACATGTAATCAGACAAATCCACAGACACACAAATACACCAACATGTAATCACACAAATCACGCACACACAATACACCAACATGTAATCAGACAAAATCCACAGACACAACACACAATACACCAACATGTAATCAGACAAATCCACAGACAACACACAATACACCAAATGTAATCACACAAATCCACAGACAACACCACAAACACCAACAATGTAATCAGACAAATCCACAACACACAATACACCAACAGTAATCAGACAAATCCAACAGACACACACACACAACACCAAACATGTAATCAGACAAATCCACAGACACACACAATACACCAACATGTAATCAGACAAATCCACACACACACAATACACCAACATGTAATCAGACAAATCCACAGACACACAATCCACCAACATGTAATCAGACAAATCCACAGACACACAATACACCAACATGTAATCAGACAAATCCACAGACACACACACAATACATCAACATGTAATCAGACAAATCCACAGACAGACACACAATACACCAACATGTAATCAGACAAATCCACAGACACACAATCCACCAACATGTAATCAGACAAATCCACAGACTGACACACAATACACTAACATGTAATCACACAAATCCACAGACACACAATACATCAACATGTAATCACACAAATCCACAGACAGACACACAATACACCAACATATAATCAGACAAATCCACACACACACAATACACCAACATGTAATCACACAAATCCACAGACAGACACACAATACACCAACATGTAATCAGACAAATCCACAGACACACACAATACACCAACATGTAATCAGACAAATCCACAGACAGACACACAATACACCAACATGTAATCAGACAAATCCACACACACACAATACATCAACATGTAATCACACAAATCCACAGACACACACACAATACACAGACATGTAATCAGACAAATCCACAGACACACAATACACCAACATGTAATCAGACAAATCCACAGACACACAATACACCAACATGTAATCAGACAAATCTACAGACACACAATACACCAACATGTAATCAGACAAATCCACACACACACAATACACCAACTGTACAACAATCCACAGAACACAATACACCAAATGTAATCAGACAAATCCACAGACACACACAATACACAAAATAATCAGACAAATCAGAAAACAATACACCACAAATCAGACAATCACAAACACAAATCACCAACAGAACAACAAACACAGACAAACACAATACACCAACATGTAATCAGACAAATCCACAACCACAATACACCAAAATGTAATCAACAAATCACAACACAATACACAACATTAATCAACAAATCACAGACACACACACAATACACAACATGTAATCAGACAATCCACAGACACCACAATACACAACATGTAATCAGACAAATCCACAGAACACAATACACCAACATGTAATCAGACAAATCCACAGACAACACACAATACACAAAATGTAATCAGACAAATCCACAGACACACACATACACCAACATGTAATCAGACAAATCACACACAACATACCAAGTAATCACAATCAAGAAACACACAACACAATTAATCACAATCACACACAATCACAATTATAACAACACACATCCACTGTAATAGCAATAAACACAATCACAAATACAGCAAATACACACAACCAAATGTATAGACAACCACAACACAATACACAATGTAATAACAATCACAACACACAATACACCAAGTATAAAATCACACACATAACAAGTATCAGACAATCACACACACCAATACACACTGTATCAGACAAACCAGAACACACACATAACAAATGTAATCACACAACACAACCATCACCAAGTATAGCAATCACACACAATACACCAACATGTAATCAGACAATCACAGACACACACACAATACACCAACATGTAATCAACAAATCACAGACACCAATCACAACATGTAATCAGACAAATCCACAGACACACAATACACCAACATGTAATCAGACAAATCACAGACACACAATACACCAACATGTAATCAACAAATCCACAGACACACAATACACCAACATGTAATCAACAAATCTACAGACACACACACAATACACCAACATGTAATCAGACAAATCCACAGACAACACACAATACACAACATGTAATCACACAAATCCACAGACAGACACACAATACACAACATGTAATCAGACAAATCCACACACACACAATACACCAACATGTAATCAGACAAATCCACAGACACACAACAATACATCAACATGTAATCAACAAATCCACACACACACAATACACAACATGTAATCAGATAAATCCACAGACACACAATACACCAACATGTAATCAGACAAATCCACAGACAACACACAATACACCAACATGTAATCAGACAAATCCACACACACACAATACACCAACATGTAATCAACAAATCCAGACAACACACAATACACCAACATGTAATCACACAAATCCAACAACACACACAATACACCAACATGTAATCAGACAAATCCACAGCACACACAATACACCAACATGTAATCAGACAAATCCACAGACACACAATACATCAACATGTAATCACACAAATCCACAGCACACACAATACACCAACATGTAATCATCACAAATCCACAGACACACACACAATACACCAACATGTAATCAGACAAATCCACAGACACAATACACCAACATGTAATCAGACAAATCCACAGACACACACACAATACACCAACATGTAATCAGACAAATCCACAGACAGACACACAATACACCAACATGTAATCAGACAAATCCACAGACACACAATCACCAACATGTAATCAGACAAATCCACAGACAGACACACAATACACCAACATGTAATCAGACAAATCCACAGACACACAATACACCAACATGTAATCAGACAAATCCACAGACACACAATACACCAACATGTAATCAGACAAATCCACAACACACAATACACCAACATGTAATCAGACAAATCCACAGACAACACACAATACACCAACATGTAATCAGACAAATCCACAGACACACAATACACCAACATGTAATCAGACAAATCCACAGACACACAATACACCAACATGTAATCAGACAAATCCACAGACACACACACAATACACCAACATGTAATCAGACAAATCCACACACACACAATACATCAACATGTAATCACCAAATCCACAGACACACACAATACACCAACATGTAATCAGACAAATCCACAGACACACAATACATCAACATGTAATCAGACAAATCCACAGACACACAACACACATAACACAACATGTAATCAGACAAATATCACACAGACAGACACACAATACACCAACATGTTAATCAGACAAATCCACAGACACACAAACACATCACCAACATGTAATCAGACAAATCCACAGACACACAATACACCAACATGTAATCAGACAAATCCACAGACAACACAATACACCAACATGTAATCAGACAAATCCACAGACACACAATACATCAACATGTAATCAGACAAATCCACAGACAGACACACAATACACCAACATGTAATCAGACAAATCCACACACACACAAATCACACAAATCCACAGACATACACAATACACCAACATGTAATCAGACAAATCCACAGACATACACACAATACATCAACATGTAATCAGACAAATCCACAGACACACACAATACACCAACATGTAATCACACAAATCCACAGACACACACAATACATCAACATGTAATCACACAAATCCACAGACACACACACAATACACCAACATGTAATCATACAAATCCACAGACACACACACAATCACAACATGTAATCAACAAATCCACAGACACACACACAATACACCAACATGTAATCAGACAAATCCATAACACACAATCACCAACATGTAATCAGACAAATCCACAACAACACAATCCACCAACATGTAATCAGACAAATCCACAACACACAATACACCAACATGTAATCAGACAAATCCACAACACACACACAATACATCAACATGTAATCAGACAAATCCACAGACACACACAATACACCAACATGTAATCAGACAAATCCACAACACACATACACCAACATGTAATCACACAAATCCAGACTACACACAATACACAACATGTAATCACACAAATCCACAGACACACACAATACACCAACATGTAATCACACAAATCCACAGACAGACACACAATACACCAACATGTAATCAGACAAATCCACACACACACAATACATCAACATGTAATCACACAAATCAAACAGACACACAATACACCAACATGTAATCACACAAATCCACAGACACACACAATACACCAACATGTAATCAGACAAATCCACACACACACAATACACCAACATGTAATCAGACAAATCCACACACACACAATACATCAACATGTAATCAGCACAAATCCACAGACACACAATACACCAACATGTAATCACACAAATCCACAGACACACAATACACCAACATGTAATCACACAAATCCACAGACACACAAATACACCAACATGTAATCAGACAAATCTACACACACACAATACACCAAC